>DWJK01001047.1:0-18393 GCA_018248815.1 Croniades pieria auraria | reverse complement strand
AGATGCGCGCCATGTATTTGAACCCAGCACCCCCGGAGTGAGAGGCTGAATTCTTAACCACTAGGCTATCACTGCTTCTGTGATGTGTACAGTGTGTACTGTATGTATCTTACCTAATGTTTATTTTATGTCATGTGTACCTTAATAATAATAAAATAATATAACAATTTATCAGCAGGCAGCCTACATATATACATACCCGTATTGCGAATAATAATTATTATACTATACACATGCTAAATTTACATTTCATTTGAAATTTAAGTATTGAAAGGATTTCCTGTTGAGTCTATTTCGCTGATCTAAATATCAATCACCCTGAGCCTATATTGAGTGTTTGGATTGTGTGCGACGTCGTAAAACATTATATTCACGTTTTAAGTGCCAATTTATTTTGTTATCTATTTTATCGTCATCATAGAGAGCTGAATACAAATATAATTTTCGTTATAAGGTCATACAACAAAGACGGCTGGGATTTTTCTTCAGGGCTAATGCCATTAAACGAATTGTAATAAACATGGGTCAAGAACCAAGCAAAGTTTCGTAATTTATGCTCTTAAATAGTAAGTATATGTTTAATCTGATGGTGAAGTAAGCTTTCGGTTTCATTGGCGAGAGGCGGAGTCGCCTGTTGCTAGTCCAAGTGGCTACATTGAACAGTTGAATTTTTGATCGTTTGCTGCTTCATATTTCTATGACAACTGGTTGTGTCAATATGATATAGTGCGACTCGGTATATTCGTGACAATTTCCGTTTATACTTTGTCATTAATGTCTGACTGACTGTCTGGCAACGTATCCGAAATATGTATAGGTATACTGGTTCTTTTCCGCTCGTCTGAGTGTGACTGGCCTTTCAAATTATGGTTTGGTAGAGAATTGGTTTTGACGTATACTGTATCAGAATGCTATGTATTCAATACAAAAGTTTTGATAATTGAATTGCATAAAGATGACAATTTTTCTCCTTAAATTAAGATTGCATTAGCTATTAAAAAATTTTTCTAAATTATTTAACTAATGTGATATAGATAGATAAATATATAGAATTATGCAGTGACGAATCACAATAGCCATTATTATAGCGTCACATACTTAACGGAGTAGGTGGAGAGTATAAAGTGCCAAATATAAGGTGTAATAAAGAAATGTGATAATATATAAAAATGCTAAAATTATCCAGAACCAGTGATAGAAGAGTTTTAGTTATTTAATATTAACATACTGGTCCTCAGTAAGGGGGAACATTTTAATGTACACGGCGCACTCAACGCGTCTTATTAATTTTGTTGTCAATTGCGCTGTCAATTTCTCAACAACACTCCGCCTACTGCAATGATGGTAACAAATTGATTCGTATGAACACCTACGTCCATAGCATATTGGACAGTTATTTGCAACACAGCGAGTAAACGATGTCGGAACGCGAAAAATTTAATTTTAAAAATGTGTTCAGAGCCACATATTTAACGCTGGACATAAACGGTTCCCATCCAGAGTTTCCCCACGGTAGAAGTTGGGCTGTTAGGGGTTTTCTAACTTTATTGAACGCTAGCACAATTCTGTTTTTTTTAAGTAATTCTATAATAACGTACCGCGTACCTAACGAAGACTACACGGCCGCTGTCAGGGAAGCTATAATTGCCATACTAGCATTTACGTTAATATGTAAATACACCATACTGGTCTGCAACAGAAAAGTTTTGTTGAACCTAATTCGCTATATCGACGACGATTTTGAAAAATCTGCGCATTATTCAACCGAAGAAATGGAAATTCTAAACAAGTATATCAAAAAAGGGACGAAGGTGATCAATTTGTGGCTTCTCACTTCGAGTACATCAGGACTGGTGTTTATTATTAAAGGCATCGCTCCTACCATCTACTATCATTGCAAAGGAAAAGACATATACGTGCAAATAGTCGAGACGGTGTTGCCAAGTAAATTGGAAGAATATCAACATCATCTTCCAGGATATTGTCTTATGAGCGCTCTCTGGTGTTCATTTGCTATTAATGCTTTTATCGTGTATAATAGTTTCGCCCCTCTCATACCGATTCTTCTGGTACACTCTTGCGGTCAGTTAGAAATTCTTAGTCTACGTATAAAAAACATTTTCAACGGCACTAACGGTTATAAAGAAGTTCTTGAGGAAATTAAACGAATAAACGCAAAACTGGAAACAATTTACAGGCAAGTATTAACATTTTTTTTTACATTTTGTAATGATATTGTGTATAGTAAAGGAACCTTTAGATAGGTGAAGTGACGATATACGCAAAGTGGCTGGCAGCGGTTGGATTCGAAAGGCTGAAGATCGAGCTCAGTGACGCGCTGTTGGAGAGGCCTGTGTCCAGCAGCGGACGGGAGGAGGCTGATGATGATGATGGTAATAATAAAATATAAATAATAAGACTATTTATACAATTTGTAGGTACGTCGATGACGTCCAGACAACTTTTGTACCGTTATTTGAATTCACGATGAAAACTACGACAATAGCGTTGCCGTTTACGGTCTTTGAAATTGTTCAGGTACATAATTTAGTTTACTATACAAAATACATAATTTCATGATAAAACATTTATAATATATAATGAGCATGATCTTGTTCTGTATACCGTTAAAGTAGTTTAAGTAAACTTTTTGACATTGTAGATCGGCATAAAATATTTTACTTTAATATTTACAGGCCCTAAGGAAACATAAAGTAAACTTAGAGTTCCTGTCTCTGCTCTCCTGCGTTCTGCTTCAGTTCTACATGCCCTGCTACTACAGCAATTTACTGATGGATGAGGTGGGCAGAAAAATAATTATAGTATGAATGAGGTGCTAAAATATTTCAATTTATCTATGAATGGGACGCATAAGGAATAATAATTTACTCCAGGCTGAAGTGAATAAAAATAACAGTTAACTCGTGAATGAGGTGGACAAAAATCGTAAAGGACGACGTAATTATTATTATAAAATGTATAATAATATTATATTATGTAGGTCCCACCACGGAATACGTGGAGAGCCTTCACGTAAACGTAACTGGTGAAACGTGGGAGTGTTCTACACACCTCTGCTTACCTCTTCGGGGAATACAGGCGTGATGTTACGTTATAAAGTGTACGATTGTTATAGAGCGAATATATGCGACTAGCGGTTTACTCCTGTGGCTGGGAGAAGGTGGCGAATTTGCAAGTGCGCAAGATGTTGCTGTTCATGCTCACCAGGACCGGCAAGCCCGTCGTACTCAATACCTTTTTTTATCCGCTATGCCTTGAGATATTTGCTGAGGTGAGTTATAATAACATATTTCACAAAGACTGAAGAACTAAGGAATTTTGTTATTTTAATTAGGGAATTAACAATTTAATTTTATGAATAGTGAGGATAATAAATTTTGATATAACTTTAGTTCTAGTTCTGGATATGCATATGTATAAAGATGTGTAAACTTGATTTTTTAAAATATGGTTCCTTTTTAGAAGGAATGTTCCTAACATTTCTTGTCAAATTGTTTGAAATCTAAACAAAGCGCAAGTTACTGGAGTGACACCAACTTTCGTGAATAATTCGGGAGGAAATTATTAAGATTGATTTCACTTGGAATTTGTGTATATTAATTGTTAATAATCTTTAATAAACTACGCAACCGTCATCATCTCCTTGGTCAAAAGTTACTGTAAAACTGTAGTGAATAAATACATAGATAAATAGTAAAGCGTGGTAATCAATGTTAAACGGATGTGTGATATGACGTCATCGGCACCTTTTATACATGAACAAAGTATTAATAAGTATTTTTAGCTGCATAACTAAAATACTATGTAACTACAATTTAACGAACTGGTGAAACGTGGGAGTGTACTACACTCCTCTGCCTACCCCTTCGGGGATTATAGGCGAGATGATACGTTTTTTTTTATTTTGATGAACTACTTGATATATAAGTAGATGCTTTGCTTGTGGTATATAAATAACATATTAAATTTTTTTTTCAGATGTGTCGCCAGTCGTACGCTATATACAACATAATGGTCGCAGCTTGGACTTAAAACACTAATAAATAAATTAAGCTTTTATTCAACTCAAATTATTCTCTGCACAGATGATATACATATATGTGCATACACACTATACGAGCAAAAAAGCACTTCCACAAAAAATCCTTGAGAAAAAAAATTACTGTTCACCAGACGAAGCGATACCTATAGTGAGAACTGAGCATGAAGGCTGTGTTTTAGCGATTTTCACTGTTAACACATTCAGATCTGTACACTTTTTTGTCTTCAATAGCACTTTATTTTATGTAATAATACTTTGAAATTTCATGATAAAGCAATTAATAATACACTACGAACTAAACAATTGTTTTATACTGATATATGTATGTATCTGTTTAATTCGGGTCCTTCTTGTTAATTCCACGCAGCGTTTAAAACATTGAAAATACCATAGGATTGTTGGTAGACCTGAAAGAAATGACACGAAAACGTATATTAACCGTCTTATTATTAAAGTTCATAAAAATAAATATATTGAATTGTTATAAATGAAACATTTCGTTAACAAGTAGTACACATTTTTATATGAAATACTCATAGCTCCTACTTAATTAACCCCTTAATTAACCCCTAACAGTTACACTCTGATTTGGCAAGACTCCGAAAATAAGCGGACGTAAGGCACTTTTATATTATTTCAGATTAACCTGTTAAAATTAGGTGACGTGCATTTTCATTTTTATTTATTTATTTAGTTTCATTTGGGACTTTTACAAGAAACCCAGCTAACTATGTGCTTACACTGACAGCTATATTATATCCTTTCACTTATACAAAGCTGACTATATAGCCTTTCCTGGCTATACTTACATCAGCCAGGGCGTCGAGCGAGACTGTGCAGAACATGGAACGGATAGCGACTGAGCGCTCAGCTCGTAATAGAATGACGAGTAGCGTAGTCCGTAACTCCTTATGTTGGTCTAAGTGGGCTTCCCACCCACACGTGTAGCCCGCCAGGCGTACGTTTTCTCCCTAATAACGTGAAGGACAAATAAATTTATTAAGCAACGTTACTTCTTTTTGTTCTTATTTCCATTTGAATATTGAGTCTGATTCTGTATAGTACCATATCCATAAGTATGTCGCTGTAATAGCAGGGAATGCTGCTGAGTGAGATGCCGCCCAGGATGACTGATATAAACTCAATTCTTAGCTCGCCATTACGAAACGACTGTAAGTACAACATCAAAATGATAAAATCTCTGTAAAAATAAAAATAAATAGATATTGAGTGAATGTTAGTTACCTCAATGACTTCGTAAAGTGATATGGGGAGGATAACTATAGTAGCCTTAAATGTCAGCTCGTATAAAATTTGGAAGCTGTCCTTAACGCGACCGATGAAGCTTAAAATAAAGAGGTTATTAATGTGATCAGCCATTCATTATACTAGTAAACTCGTAAACATATTGTTTCTACGTAATACGTTACCAGTATATTTTTTGCAAATCTCTGACTACGTTGTTAAGGTTTTCGACTGTTGATTTTTGCGTCTTGTCTCTGTTGAAGATATTCATGAGTCTATTTTTTACGAGTTCCAACTGACCACATCCGTGGAGCATCAAGACAGGTCCCAATGGAGCCATAGCGATATACATCGTCATGGCGTACAAGTCGTAAAATAAAAATATGGTAAATAGTGAAAAATAAACTAGTGGTTCGTTTTTCATTTCTTCAATTGGACTTGGGTATGTTAGGTCGTAGAGGTGGACCAATTTAAATTCGCCTTTAATTGAATAGTAAACCATCAGAACCAAGGCTTTTATAGGAAACAGACTAGCAACGGTAATACTTATTACTAGCCACAACCTCACCACCTTCCTCCCTCTTTTTGCGTAATGAAGTACTGTTCGATGTTCGTCGAACTCCAAATTCTTAGCGATTTCATAATCGAACTTCATTTCATTCATCAAACCCTTGAGAAGATCTTGATAATGCACCATTACACAATATTTAAATGTTACAACGTAGAAAACGACACTTAAAATCCCATTTGCACATGCTTGAGTGAGATCTTTGTTCTTGAGATCGTGGAAAATAGTACTATAAATAAGAAGACAAAAAATAAAGAAGAATACGCCGTGCATAACAAAGAACTGGCATGTCCACTTTCTATCTTTAGGTATATCTGGATGAGATCTGTTTACTCTCATTCCGAGTATCATAATTTTAAATAGTCTATGAAAATTTATGTCTGAATTATGATCTGCCATTATTCAAACGGATTTCCTGTAGGCGACAATCGACAAAGAAAAAATATTACATTAGTAACAATGCAATGGGTGTTGTCCTGGACTATATACTCAATTAAAAGACAAAGAATAATGTCTATTACTTCCCTATATGCCTCCGCAATGTAGTCATTTTAAAACTTAAGGTAACAACATCAGAGGAACTGTTGAGCTGAACATATTTTTTATGTACATATCAAGGCGTATCATGTGAAATTGATTATACTCGTAATTTATTGAAACCAGTCATAATGCCCGTCAACAGATGAACAGTTCGATTTCCCGGTAATAAATTAGTTTGGTAACGTTTTTAAACGTAATACCTATTGTAACGTTTACTTGTGTGTTCAATTGAAATATGCCGTAAGTTAATTTCTGTGTATTTGCAGTTATTCAGAAAATTTACGATAATTAATAAGAGTCATTAAGCGTCAAATATTTCCGATGAATAATGCGAAAGTCATTCCATTTATTTCAATACAAAGACCTTTGTATTATTTTATTAATAATTTGAACAGGGTTGTACATTTTTTTACAAATTTAAGTAGCATGTGCGAATTGACAATTATTAATTCAAATATTATATAATCATTTGCTGGTATAATGTTTTTAAATTGTGTTTAGATAAAATATTTAGTTCGTTTTGTTATAAAAGCATTATCAAGCTACTAGGTATTCGCGGTTAGCTTCTGCGATGTTTTTATTCTATGTATTTCTTGCTAATAGAACCTGCAATGAGTAAAACACTGACAATATTTTCTATCTGTAATCAAGACCAGTACAATTTGCGGCAAAACTACAAAGCATCAGTTACTGAGGTTTGTAATAATGTTTAAAATATGTATAGAAAATTAGCCACTTTGGAAATGCCCGAAGTATTATTATTTCATTCGGACTCAGTCACGGATTGGTATGAAAATATAAAATTAAAAGGCGGATTCACATTCAACATGCTTAGTTGGTTCCCTTCAAGTGATCTTAAAAGTGAACATTATCTACTTATACAGTAAAAAGTGAGAGAAATGTATGTTATGTATAACTTCAATATATTACTTTCGATCACTATATATTTTATATCTTAGTAATCTAACAAAATTAATGGTCATAAATAAAATAAATATATTTAAACCGAACGTGTCAAAAATGTGTTGGCTGCCTTGTTGGTCGAGAGGTTGCGAGCGCGACTGCCGATCGGGAGGTCGTGGGTCGGGTAACATAGGATATTTCTAATTTAGAATTTTTAGCAGTGATTCGAAGTCTGGATCTGTGCCCGATGTACGGCAATAAGCTCACCACCTATTCCATGAGACGTAAACGTAACTGGTGAAACGTGGGAGTGTACTACACTCCTCTGCTTACTTCTTCATTGATTACAGGCGTGAAGTTACGTTCGTGTTTAAAATATTTATTTATTTGCTAAGAATGTAAGAATTGATATTTTAAGTTATTTAATGGTAGTACTTAGACATAGTTTAAAAATGACATCACCAACAATAGTTAAAATAATATTTATCTTCAAAAGCTCTATTGATCAAGAAGATTACTGTCAAGTATTCTTTCTGCATACCAGAATTTTCCTGACTCCTATACACATTTGGCCAACTATGACAACCAGAACCGACGATTTAATGCTCAAAAATGCATATACGAAAAACGGTTTCATTGCGATTTTTAATGTTTTGAGTACGAGCTTCTGCGTAGTTAGACAAGGGAACAGCAAAACGGTTTACATAATTGTTTTATGAACCAACAATGATAATGGAGAGGATGATAAATGAACGAAGGCAAATGTCTAAACGACAAAGAAGTTAAAAACAAGCGTCATGATTCTTGAGAATTTCGCAAATTTGTGGTTCGTAAAGAGAATGTTAGGAATTTCCTTTCTTTGACGTTATTTGCATCATTAAATGTAACTTTTCTTTTAATTTTCATAAAAAGAGTAGAACATGAATAGGAAAAATAGTTATTCCTTTTCTCTTTGATTATTTTTGCATTTGTTTTTTGCGTCCTAATACCAGTCCTGAAATAGCGCTAAATTCGTTGAGCGAGGATGTGTCAGATATGCTAGTCCTAGTATCATAAGTACATATGTAACGTTTAGTTATCTTTATGACATATACAATGTGTTCCTCTATCCTTTGTTCATAAAATACAGGAACATGTTTGCGAAATGTATCACAAACGTATTTTCTTTGATGTTAAATAAACACAAGTTTCCTTAAATGCGAGAATGTTATGCTTAGAGAATGAGATACAATCGTGTTACGTTTAACGAGAATTCTGTTTCTCTTGCTACCTCTGCTTAATGGAAAATATATCACGGACAGTAATCAAGTAAGTATAATATCACCTATTTAATTGAATGTGTATTTTATAGTAACAAAATGTATTTTGAGAACGTTTTCAGTAACGGAATTATTTTGCAAGGAACTCACAATAGCCAGGCTAATAATAATAATGATTTGTGTTATCAATTCAATTTGTTATTAATTTAACATCTGTATGTTAAACTCGACTGATCGTTAGCTCGATTTGACCGGAATATTTTCTCTGTGTAAAACAAATAACAGTTACTTTTCATTATCGGAAAAAGCGTTTGCAGTGTCTCCACTTAACTTAGTGTCGCTTGACTTCGTTCTTTTGAAAATCCATCTCCAACAAATCTTTTCTTCAATAGTTCTTCGATTGTGAAACAATTTAATGATTGGACGGACATTTTTATTACACAATTTCTTTTTGTTTCCAACGTGTTTCGAATTGTCCCTGTACTCCGTTGCGTTGACCTGTCCATTCACTAACAAATCATTTGATTCTACTTATTATTTTATCTAACTCGTAACTTAAATCTTTAAACTGTCAAGTCTTCTCACTGTCATTTTTTTAAATTTAATTCAATATCATCCCAGGTTTCAATGCGCATAGACGCCATCAAAGTGGCGTCAAAAACAGCCTTGTCCAGTACTAGACTTCTAAAAATAAAATTAATGAGTGGGCAGGCTTCGTTAACAGATTGTTTTCTGTTAACGAAGTTTAAATTTAGTCAGTCTAAGGAAATAGTGGTGAAAATTGGTGAAGTTAATAAAATTAGCCATGATCTGTACCCGCTTGATGTTGCCGGCGAGAGAGATTGCGGTGTTCCAACAATCAGTCGCGGTCAATGTTGCCTTCATTCCTTTTACGACGTGTCGTAAACTGTGATACTTTCAGCACTGAATAAATTTTCGCTGATGCTTTATATTGGGGATTATTTTGTTAACTTAGCCTCGAACGGATAAAACAAAATTACGTTTACTTTGGTCACGCCACTGGAGGAAAACTGGGCTTTTTTAACAATACGAAAATAATAGTTCTTTGCGTAAGAAAATATTGTAAGTAATTGAATCGAAGTTCATTTTGTTTAAATAGATTAGCATTATATAAGCTATTACAGGAATAACAGACTACAAAAATCTTCGTCATCATCATCAACCTGTCTCAGTCCACGTCTGGACATATGCCTCCCCAATAAGAGCCATCGCGCGCTGTCCTCGGCTCGCCGTATCCAGCTCCTGCCTGCAGTCTTTCACAAATCGTCATTCCGCCGCGCCAGAGGGGGTCCTTCATTACATAAAAATAGAAGGCAGTTTTAATCACTGAATGATATTATAGTATATTTTGTTGACGATGATTTACTATGTGAAAACTTTTTGTTCGTGAATCGGGTTTACGTAAATGACCGTAAGCGCTGTGGTAATTTGCAAAACAGTTAAACGTGCAATGCGACTGCTGTAGAAAAATATTTGTGCAAGGCTTTACATAGGCAAAGTTTTATTTGATGTGGTAAGCGGGACGCGTACGCATGCGAAATTAGCCAACTGTTCCCTGTGCATGCTAATAAATTGTTTTTACTGTACAAATGTTTGCATGTGACTCTAATTATGTAATGATGTCGAGAAAATGCAAAAAAGGTTTTGAAACGAATTCAATTAAAGATAAGTAGTGGGGTACCTATAGAGGTACAAGTCATATGTAAGTTTCATTGATTAAGTTTTTGCCCGTTGTACTAAAAAAATAAGTAAATACTCGTACATGAATAATTCTTTTAAAAAATGGTCGTTTTTAAAATTATGAAATATGATACAGTTTACGAGTATTCATTCAATATGACATATTTACTACCCTTTAATCAAAGAGACCGTCAAAGTATAGTAATAATCTGGGTTTTATGGCGAACGGAAAAGGTCCCCTAAAAGGTTTGGATTTACAACGAAAACATAAAATTATATGAGTTTAGTTTATCATGTATCGAACGGACTGGAAGATGTTCGTAAAGCGATTTATAGTTTAAATAAATCAGAATCAACAAAAATATAATATTCTAGTTTAGAAATTAATAATACATTTAGATATTTAATAACAGGTTTAAAAGCTTGCTTTTATACCATCATGTACGCCTAATTTAATACGTTACAATAATCCCTCCTATAACACGGTAGATTGGTTCCGCGTTATGGGAAAACGCGTTGTAGAAGAATTCCCGGATAACGCGTTTTTACGACCCCGCATAACGCGTTACGTATAAATTGTTCACGAGTAACATTTGTCGCTAAAGAGGGCTTAAATCGAATATTAAGAAAAAACTATATTATGAACGAAATATGTACGTTTTATTAAAATCAAACTAAACTAACATTTTAAATAAAAAAAAAAAAAAAAAAAAAACTGCATGTGAACTAAAAAAACAGTTAATTGTAAATAAATTAACAGTTTCATTGGATGTTTATTCGCTGTCGGAACTATCTGAAATGACGTTCCACCATCTTTTTTGAATAGAAAGTTCACAGGTTTCAGCATTTGAATTTTTTTACTTTCTTTACTTTAGAGCATATTTTACTATTAAATGTTTCGTGAGTATTTATACACATGATTAAAAAATGTAACGGCGACTCCGTCGCGACCTCGCTGCAAGCGGCGGGAGCTCTTGAGGAAGGACCTCGTACAGGTCCGAAACTAGTCAGCCATCCCGAAACAGTACGTGAGTTAAGCCGGTACAGTTTTAATCATAATAGTATATTTTCTTGTTCGTCTGTTTTAATTAAAATTTCGCTATTTAATGATTCTTCGTTTTCTATTTTATGTTTTTTCTGCATTTTTACATATGGTGCAAGACGACAGTATGGAAGATTTATTTTAAATTCAGTAGATCGTTCCGCATAAAAATCACAATTCGTAACAAGTATTTCCAATTGTTTGCCCAGTTTTGCTATTTTATTAAGGTTTTCTATACATAAATTAATTATGAACTGTACAAATCAGTATAAATTTCACGGTACAGAAATATAACGTGGGAAATCCCCGTGTTATATGGGGGAAAACACGTGTTATACGAGGGACAGAAATCGCGTTATAAGAGCAGCGTGTTATAAAGGGGATTACTGTATATAATATCATATCTGCAATATTCAAAGCTTCAGGTGTTGCCTACATACATACATATATCCTAAATAGGAAGGCTTAAATTTTAATAATTATCTACTTTTCAACTTCTTAGCAAAACAATCACGTACTAAAAAATTAAAATAAAAAGCTTGGGGTATATAAAAAATAGTTTTACTCTGCATCCTGTTACCCTGACGAATAAGCCTTTCACTGTCATGGCTGCGACAGGAATAAATTGAGCCGCAAAAGATATTAGGGAATAGCAATGAAGCTTTCAAACTAATTTTGGAATACACTTTTAGTAAATATCCAATGTAAGAAAAATAATAATCTTCTTTATAACAAATCTTCAACCACCTATGTGCATTCAAACATGTATTCAAGCTATCCCAGAGTTTGACTTACACTCGTACAATGGATGACACTGAAGTGGCGAGGGGAGAACATTTCGACCATTATTATTAGATCTATCATATCATAGTGATTTATATCTGAACAATGACAATAAATTAAGTAATAGTTTTCAAGGACAAATTAATCAAGCAATATAATCGTTCTATTTATCAAAACCGAACTTCAGTGACTAAACGAATTCTTTTCAAGACGGAAGTATTGCCAAAATTCATACGTCTCCACTTTTGGTACACGTAAAAAGCGTACTCGGCTATTACTGTACAGCGAGATCAGAACAGAGAAGAATCATTCACTCACTGTTGAGTCTACGCTGATGGATGGACGCTTGGCTGTCAACGCGACGTCCGAACTAATTGAGCTACAGCGGCCGTTGTGGAAAAAGCTATATAACAATAAAAAAAAACATCCTTAAAAGTTTCGTGGCAGACTCTCCTCTAGCACCACACATTTTTCTTAATTACTGAATACTTTGTTGCCGTTGGTAAGTACGAAACATTTTGTGTAATATATAGTTTGAGTAGTGTGTGGCGCGGACAGGTATTCTAAAATATGTCATATGAAAATTACGTGAATGAGTGGAGTCTTGTTTTATCTACATAGTAACAGATATTCCAGTGTTTAAGCAGTTAAATTATTTATTTGAACGAGAGAGACGGGTGTAAGGGGTTCATTTTAGTTAACGGTCATATTAATCGCAACATTGTTATTGTTCTTTAAAGTTAAACTGCTTCGTAAATCCATTTAAAACTCGACTGATTCGTTGGTTGAGTGGTTGCAAGTGCGATTGCCGATCGGGAAGTCCTAGGTTCAAATCGCGGGTCGGGTAACTATAATTGGATTTTTTAAATTTAGAATTTCTAGTAGTGACTCGGAGTTTGAATCTATGTCCAGTTTATGGCAATAGGCTCACCACCTATTCCATGGAACGTAAACGTAACTGGTGAAACGTGGGAGTGTACTATACTCATCTGGTTGCCTCTTCGGGGATCAGAGGCGTGATGTAATATTTAAAACCTCAATTTAATTTATAATGAAGTCAAGTATATATCGTACAGATATAAAGGTTTACTGTAAGCCAATTGTTGTCCCTTCACATAGGGGTAAACATAACACGCATTTGCACGTTCGTCACGCGCTCCCGGGAGCCTCTTATCCCATGTATATTATTTGAAGCATTTCTTGAACCGTCGCTCTGGGATGCTTTATGCCAAACTACTGACATGTACATACATACATATGTAGCTGTGTATGAATGTATACTTACCTAATAGCGTGGTTCCCTTTGGCAACATTTGTCATTCCAAGCGCAATACCCTATAACCTACATAGCAATTGTTAAATTTTTGACTAAAACAATACGATTTCACAGGATTTTAGAGTGGAGTCGTTGTATTGTAGTATTCTTGTTATTATTAGAAAATGTCATTAATATGGAAGTGATTTATTGCTTGGTGGGCTCCAATCTGTTAACATCGTTCTACTGGGTATCGTGTAAGTTCTCCTACGATTGGATTAGGACTTATGTAGCTTAATCCATCACAGTGCGTCTAGCTAGTTTCCTTAACATAATAGTAAGTTTTCTTCATTTAATCGTATTTCAGATAGGTTTCAGGATCATTTATCATAGTTCTAAACATATTACGTGTTTAAAAAAGTAAACGAACGTTTAATTATACAGCGATTTTTAAGGTCTATTTTTGTAATAAATTAGTCGTTACTAATGGTCATATAATAACCTTGGAACAACTTTTAAACAGAACGTATTGTAAATAACCACCTCTTCAGCTTTCAGAAATTTATTAACATGGAAATAGCAGTTTTCTCGTAGAAGTACCAAACGTTCAGAAAAATTCTAACCGAATGTTTCTGAAAACATAAACACCATATTATATCGCTTGAGAATTCAAACGATATCTATAATAAGTTTGATAATCAATTGTGCCTAGCAATTCGAAAAAGAAAAAATCACTAAACAGACCAAAAGCTACATATTTGTAATAATTATTTAAGAGTTTTGATTGATGCCCAGCGTTACCCGTCGAGAGCAGTTGACGTATCGTTTAATCGTAAATTATCTTATGATTGTAATGATAATTTCTTACGTAGCGTGAACAAATTACTCACGTAACGTAACTTAAAAAACTTACAACAACAAATTAACATCTTATACATTCAAGTTCATTGTGAAAATAGTAATATTTTTTATAATTGGTTTCAATTTTCAAACATATTTATATCTTTATTTATTTATACTGTTTATTTGCACATCATCATCATCATCATCGTCATCAGCCTGCTCCCGTCCACTGCTGGACCTAGGGCGCTCCAATGGCACGCCACTGAGCTCGATCTTCTGCTCTTCGCATCCAACCACTGCCAGAATCAATCAACCAACCAATCCAACTGTTTATTTGCACATCAGTAGAAAATTACATATACTCGTAAAAACATCATCATCATGTCATTACTCTAAGTCCATTGCTGGACATAGGCCTCGTCTGAGGGATGTTCACCCATAATAAATACCTAACAAATATTAAATGTGTCTATACTATTACAAATACTGTTGTTTTCGAAAAAAAAGGTAGACTCATATATACCATAGCTTCAGTCCTCGTGAATTGAATTCTGATTTCCAGAAGAGTTCGGTTCCTGCTGCCGCTGAGCTGACATTCAAATCAACTTACGATACGCAAATGCCAATTTTGATAGTATTGTCGTCCTTATGAATATGTAGAGAGGACGTCGCTCGATCGATTGCATACGGGTAGCTACGGGGTCGCTGCCGTGACAAGTGCCAGCAAAATAGCACATTAGGACTGTAGGATATCGGCCAACATTTAATTGGCAAATCTCAGTTTGTTAACAAATTATTTCACATTTATAAGCTCTGGTAATATATTAGCAGAGCTATGTTAACGTTCATTCCTCTCGTTTTTCTCTTTGTTCCATTATAGGTCTACATATATGTGATAAATGTTTTTGCACCTCCCTTCTTATCACCTCTTGTTATTTCTTTGTACTTTCCATCAAAATTAAAGGTTGCCTCGAAGAGATCCTTGGTAATAAGGCCGTGTTTTGTATATTATGTGTATGAGCTATTTCTGTATTTATTTTATTTGACATATTTTGTTATACAATACAGAACATACTCCTGCATTATTCTGCCACTTTATTATAAAGTACTTTTACTAATTCACAATGTTATTAAAGCGTTATTATTTATCATAATCAAAGTCAACTGTAATTAATGTATTTACGAAGTTCTGAATGTGCAAAGGAGTACTTTCTAGTGTCTTTAGCTGCGGGACTGTAATTCGTTAAGTCTCTTGGTATGATTCATAAACTGCACAGGATTTAGCGTGTAAGCGTCAAAACAATATCGAAGTTCCAAAGTGTTCTCCATATAATATCGAGTGTTCTGTAGTCTATTGGATTAATACTCAAAATTGAAACTTCGAACCGAACGGGTTTCCAGAATGACCTTGCTACGATGCGGGAGTTCATGATGAAGGAACTCTGATGGATTTGAAACTGGTCAGAGTCTCCAGTAAAACATGTTACATAAACTAGTGCAGGATTTAGTAGAAAAATTAAAACGATTTCGAAAAGGTGCAAAGCATTTCCGGACGAAAACAAAGATGTCAAACTTTTAATTAGTTCTTTAACAGTTAAAGCCGTATTAGTTTGTACTGTTTAGTTAATTTGAACCAACCATCCAAGCATATTACGTAACCGCGGTTTTTCGGTTTCTGTGCTGTTAATAATATATTTTATTTAACCTGAGGAACAGGTCGGCAGGCCATCTCGTGGTAAGTGGTCACCTTCAAAAGTCATTATTGAAGAACCTACATCATAGCGCGCTGTAAATACATCAAACAATAGTTGATACGTTGGATTTTCATAATAAAAAAATACAGTGTTGGAAAGCAAATATTTTTTGCATTCCCTATAACTGAGTTGCAAACAGGATAAAAATTTAAAGAATCGCTGAAAATATTCAGTCAACAGCTGTTGCACGACACACCTGCTGAATAAAAATTCAGTTTCCGTACGTACAGCTATACGATATATGTGTTTCTTTGTTACTTCTGAAAAATATTTCTTTATAATATTATATTGATTTCAACAAAAATAGAGAACTGGACAATTTTCTCAATAAAAAATCGATACCATTTATTCACGCTGGCCTGTAAAAAATAGTCACATAAACGCTATATTTTTTTAAATCAAGTTGTTATTTAACAAGTATATAATATGAACACAATAGACGAAGAATTATATTAATAATAGTATTGTTACATGTTGCTGGCCGGAAAAAAAATCCGAATGAAAAAACATAAAACACTCTTTTCGTAGTACTCATTGTAGCGTTAGGCAATTTTTTCGGGGTGTGTTCAGCACGAGAATGAATAAATACGACACAGCTGGTTGTGTGTGTTAATATCAGACCATTCACATTTGCTTACAAAACTTTTTTATAAATACAATACATTACAGGTTTTGGTCATTCATTTGCTGGAACATTTTTTTAAATATATGAAATACGAGTAAGAACTGAGTTTAAGAAATAGTCTATGAATGTGTTACTACGTAGTTTTATGATATTGAATTCTTATACTTTCTGATTTGTAGACGTTTTTACATTTACTTAAAATCTTACGCACTCTTTTATAAACGTAAAACATTATAAGTTAAGAATATAAATCTGAAGACCAATTGTATTATAAAATTCCAATTCGTCCCCATTTCATTTCGGATGAGAGATAACTTGTATATTTAAAACAATACAGGTGAATGTAAAGGACACTGGATTGGGCAAAACCCTCTTTGAAAGTGCATAAGGGTACTCGTTAGGGGTGGACTATTTTCAGCAGTGGCTTGAGACAAGCTGATGATGTGATAATGTGAATAAAATGGTCCTTAGCAATTCTCAGCCGTGACAAGACTGTGAGTCACAATATAATATGGTTATAAAATACAGGACGTGAGTGATAATTCAGTTGGTCCTCGCAGGACCAAATAGTTATTTTATACAGCGCGATATGAGAGATTCACGAGAAGGTTCCACTTGATATATATGTGATCGTTGCCGTTGTTTTATTTCCGCTAAAGTTATGAAAATGTATGTTTCTCTCACATAATTTCCGTCAATTTTTCTTGCGGAATCAACAAACAAAGACGCTGCCGATGTTACATTAAACGGTTATCGTGGCATAGATATCTGTCCAATATCGAGAAGGACGTATATGCCACCCGTATTTTCATTATGTACCGCAATCTCTTCGGTCAAGCTAACTTTTACATTATGTAATCGAAGGAGAGGAGTAAAAGGTTTGTCGCAATGTGTTGTCACACTGGACTTCATATAAAATCTCATGATAATAAAAAAAATTAATTAGTCCTCGATTAATTTCTGCTTAGACACAGCTTATGTACTTAAAATAATTCAGGCAAATTCCTTAACATTTCTTACCGACAAATTAATCGTATCTTCAAGAAATTTACCCAGAACTTTAATGTTGGTTTCTTCACGAGTTATTTAATATTAAAACTGCTATTACAAATTAGAATCATAGATACCTAGAATGAAAGACTGAAACCTAAAGAAGACTAGACGTTACACTAAATATAGTAGGTATCAAGAACTTTAATGTTCGGAAATAGGTTCTCAATTCTGTGTTAGTTACAGGGCTAATTAAAATCAAACAGCGAGATGAATATCAAATGAGAAAGTTTCGCTTCCGAGTATATGAAAGGGTCGATTCATAATTGAATGTTTTTCTTAGAGCCACAATGAGGTTCTGCGTGTGGAGAAAAGCGGAATTTAGTTCCGGCTAGTTAAAACTTTGTCTCATTCAATTTCATTCAATTCAGTACTGCGGGTGAGGGTTTACTGCAGTCTATAAATTGAGATCAAAAACCACATTTTCATTAAAGTTTTCTATTCCAATTATGACGGACATAAAAACGAATCCATTTTTTGATCTGGCTGCCTTTCAGAACGGAAACCCGATGTTGGTGACAAAATGTTGACTGGGCACTAAAAGAACTTAAAACAATTTTGGATTTTTGGCTTTTGACTATCGAATTCGATTGTTATGTTTGTTAAACGGTAAATTGACCTAACAAAAAGTAAGAGGCCAGAGTGCAAAGTTAAGAACTTAGTGTAAAAATTAAAAAATAATGCATAAAAGCTTAAGTAATGTTAAAAGCTTAAGTAATGTTAAAAGCTTAAGTAATGTTAAAAGCTTAAGTAATGTTAAAA
>DWJK01001046.1:0-18394 GCA_018248815.1 Croniades pieria auraria | reverse complement strand
CTGGTGTCCGCGGAGTGTCTCGCGACACTTCTCTGCGCGTCTCGGCTTGTTACGGCGTTATTCTCACAAACCGTGCAATAAAAAGCCCACTGACATCGGATGCAACTCATTTAATCTTGTGACATATGATATTGCGTCATGTGTACATATTAAAATTGTCTGGATCGCAGATAGTAGGTTCGATTCCCACTAAGAATAAATATTTACTCGTATATGATGAATACAAACGTTTTTTCTACGTCTCGGTGTAAAATTATTGAAATGAGAATATATTACGTTTAAAATTATTTATATGTATGTTTATCACGTGTCTGATCATATGCCAAGTTTTATTGTTATTTTATTATCTATTACCCGAATACAGTGTAGTCATGAATAATACATGAAATATTTACTTTGCGTTCTGGTATAACTTTCGTCTGGTTTAACATAGCAACAAGTTTATGGCATTTGCAGATTTTTTCGCAAAATGTATATATTTGTGTTTAGAGAAAAACGTGCATGTATATAACAGAGAAATACGAGGTTGCTTAGGACTGATTTAGTTTAATAACTACTAATACATCCAAACATTAGTCTCAGTGCAACTGATAATAGCAAAAACATGTGTAACGATATACAATGTACAATGCCAATTCTGTTATCTTCCGCGTGCCTTATTATCCATTACCATCATTATTATCATTTTCATCATTATCATCATCATCATCATCAGCCTTTGATGTCCACTGCTGGACATAGGCATTTCGTAACCGGCGCTCCTTCTGTTCCTGGTCCATCCAAATTCTTGCATTATCACTAACATAAAAATTATATAAGAGCTTCTGACCTGGAGAGCATGCTATATGCACATAGCATGTATCAACTGTAGTTGGTGTCTATTGTTAATGTTAAAATAACCTGTTGGTCTTTAGTCTTTTTAGTAGTATTTAACGTAGAAGTCATATGCTAGAATAAAAACTCAGGTATTCCCGTTCTAAAAGAAGTGATTCCTTTTTAGCATTGACATGTTAATGTTGCTGTTTAGGTAGCGGGAATTTAGGAATCGTAGAGGTGAATAGATTAGATCTATTTCACAGCCCTTCTCTTATAAACTATTTCTCCTCCTCCTGTTACGTTTATCTGTTTATTCTGTTTTTTTTATTGCTTTTAACTGTTTTTAATTTCAGTATCCACTTAACTAGTATTTACGTCCGTCGTCAGTCGCATTCTACGTCTAAAATAATACACAATACCGTTGACACTAAGTGGACAATGACTGGGTTCAGAGATCAGCTGGCCGCGAGGAGCCCCGCTTTCCTCCATTACGTCGGTATACCACACAGACTGTGGCAGCGGCTATCAAGGAAGCTTCGGAAACAGCGCCTTTATATTGCTTAGAGTTGTTCTTTGAACATTTTCTATTTTATAAATTGTCAGTAATAACTAAATTGTAAATAGAAAATTGAGTTTTGTGATATAATTTGGAAATGTAGATATGTGTGGTGTTTGAGTTTGAAGCTCTATTTATGTATTTGAGATCAGATAGACAGATATCTGGGAGGCATATAAACACAAAGGAAAATAATACTTATGTAGTGTGTCCACTTTAAATATTACGATGAAAAAACTACCTGTTATTTGTATTCAGGGCTCTGAATCAAAGAAGTCTTGTGTAATGTCTCGTAAGTTTTAATATTAAATTATCTTTAAGATATATGATGTTGTAATTTTTAGAACGTTTTCAATTCGTCAATTTATAACCAATCATTGGAAGTACATTTGCGTAATTGCTAAATAGTGTTTCTTTAATAAATATCTTGAACTTTGTTTCAGGTATTTATGTGATCACGAAATATGTTAAAAGGGACTTTTAACGAACATTTAATGGTTATAAATCGTAAATAATATTTCAATTGACACACAAGCGGTCTGTTTCACAAATGTATGATTTATGCCATCGAAAGCTTTGCGTTACGCGCGACTATAAAACTTACTTTGTTACTTCACTTGTATAGATTAAGTGCGTTTGGCAAGCATTGTTATTAATTTACAATACTATGGTAAGGATTAATTTAACGGAAATGAAATAGCTGGAGCTGCTATGCACAGTTAAATGTTTCAATAAAGAAGAGGTTGTTTTTTTTCTGTCGTATACTAATTGTTCACATATTTATAACACCGCAAAAATTTGAAAACGAGATGTTAGGTGGGCAGCGTAAGAGAACTGAATCTTCGTTCATTTAGTTCGATTATTTATATATGTTTTGAATGAAAATTTTCATTCAAAGATCGATAGCGATCATTCGTTCATTCGATTTGTTTATAAGCTTCGATTCGTTTACATAAACATCCGGTCAACGGTTATACATTTGATGAACACATCCGCTCTTTTAGAAAACTGGGTCAAAACTGCATGTCCCTTTACGTTGTGTTCATGTAAGTCCACCGTGTAATTGCCTATCTGATTGATGGCTGCCCGCGTCCATAATATTGACGATGGCTGATGTGGGTTCTATCTTCACACTTCAGCGCAACTTGCCCTCACACCGTGATGTAACGAGGGAATATTTCATAGTGGATAAGACGAATGAAAAAATATACAGTCCACCGAAAAACATACTGAGACAAAATGCACTGGTAACGGACAAAGTATTCCGAGAATAAACCCGTGTCAAATAATAATGATTGATGTTGATGATGATGACTGAAAGGTATCATGTTTAGTTTTATTAAGCAATTTGACAAATAAGCAAATACTTTAGCTCAGGTGAATATATTTAGACATTTTATTGATTGAGGAATTATTTACGAATATTATATTCCTGTGATAAAAAAAAAGTATGATCGAATGTTCTACAACCCGCTAACACATAATATAAAATATATAATTAATTTGTAATCATGGACAAATTGGTCACGATTAGTGTTTCTCGGGTGTCTTAAAAAGTGATGTCTAGAAATTACAACAAACATTACAGCGTGATACAGCACTCGCAAAGATATACATTTTAACGACGTATTGATAGTTTGTTTATTTGTTTATAGCGGAAGAGTTGAATGCGGTATATTCGGAGATACCATTCAATATGCAACTGCGGAAAGTAATGATTAATGTTCGTCTCTGAGGAGCGACTTGAGCGATGCGGAAACCTTACATCTTTATGTGATATCTATGTACCTACTTGTAGTAATTTCATAATATATTGCAATCACTATATTTTACTGCCTTTTATAATATTACACTAAGTAATAATATTGGAATTATTTTTTACAATTATATAATTTTTGCATACTTTTTGATCTGCGAAAAGAAATAAAGAGAATAGCAAGTGAAACGTCAAATAAAAATAAACAAAAGCTGGAAAAAGTTCGAAAAGTACGATTTGTGGTGAAGAGAACAAGAATATAATTAGATACTAAAAACTTTATTGAAATGCATTGAAATAAACTACTTGTACTAAACCAAAGAAGGCGTTATATTTTATCACATAATTGAATGCTCAACTTTTAAATTAAATATGGCAATTTTTTAACCTTGAGGAAAATCAAAATTCTGATGTGAGATTCTAAATAAGATTAATATATTATCCACTCCTCTACAATGCACTGGAAGAAGTGTACACTCTGTCCCAAACAACAATTATTTGAATTTAGAATTTAGCTTTCTAAGAAAAAATGCATGACAAAAAAACGGAAGGCAATGTCGCTGAAAAGTTGAATGTAATTTTGAATAAATTTTTACATAATGAAGGAGGATATATCAATATTAAAAATTATGGTTTCACAAATGCACATGTTAGATAAATCTCAGTGTCGTGCTATTGGAGAGATCTATGTGAAGCTGTGGACGATGACGGGCTGCAGTTGATGATGATGATGATGATGACATGTTACATTACTATTGTGATCAATTACAAAAATTATATCAAAGTTAAATGAATAATGAATCCTACAATAGCTCGATATTAGGTTCTCCGTTAGTCTCGTGTGATGTCACGTGAAATTATTCCTAATATATTTTTTGGTTAAGGTGCTTAATAAGAATTAGAACCCAGAGGGCGGAATTATAGGAACTATTATCGCCTCATTGTTCTCTAAGAAAACAAAATCATTAATAATGTGCATTTCGATAACACTAAAAATGTTTCATTACCAAGTCGAATATGATTAATATAACGTTTGTTTGTAGGTTGCCAATATCTTTATTTCGTGGCTGCGAAAGATTAGTTTAAGTTGAATTATTAATAAAAATTCCTAAGCTTTTATGAGTACTTATGTTGTCGTTGCTGTCTGTACGAATGAAGGAAGTAATGAATGACTGAATGTACCCGTATGAATAGGCAGAGACAAAACTGTTTAGTGCTTTTTCGCTCGTTTCTCAAAAAAAAACTATTTTTCGTTGTTTGTTTTTCTTTGTTGTTGTTGATTCGTTGTTTCATTATTATTTTGACTTATTTTGACTGTCTCGTTGGTCGAGTGGTTGCAAGCGCGACTGCCGATCGGGACGTCTTAGGTTCAAATCCCGGGTTGGATACTATTGGATTTTTCTAATTTAGAATGTCTAGTAGTGACTCGGAGTCTAGATGTGTGCCCGATGTATGGCAATAGGCTCACCACCTATTCCATTTGGGGGACTCTCACGTAACTGGTGAAACGTGGGGATGTACACTCCTCTACCTACCCCTCGGGTATTACAGGCGTGATGTTACGTTTTTTGTTGTTATTTTTCTTTGTTTTTTTGGTAGCTAGCAGCGAGCTTCAGTATTATCAAAACGTTGTTTTGGAAATGTGCCAAACATATCTATATATAAATAGGTAAATATGTAATAGGTAAGTACGTTTTTCTCCTCCGTAAAATTTTATTTCTCTTTACTATGGTACTGAACTGTTTTGTATTGTAAGTGGATAGATATGAAAGTGTATAGTGTCAGATATACAATGGACGAATATACATAACGGTAAGTCTGTATTTCCTCGGAGCAATAGGCAGAGGAGTGTCGTAATGCCATGTTTCATTAATTATATTATACGTCCCACCATGGAATAGAGAGTGAGCCTATTGCCATACACGAGGCATACATCAAAATTCCGAGCTGCTACTGGGAATATCAAGATAGAAAAAAATTATACTTTGGCCGACATGGGAATCGAACCCAGAAACTCTTGATCTTCGGTCGCGTTTGCAGCCACTCGGCAAACGAGGCAGTCACCGCATGTATACAAGTTGAAGTAGAGAAAGAAAAGTACAGAGCGACATTTTCAGACGTGAAATTTCATACATGTTTTTCTCGATATAATGAGTGTCATGAGTTTTCGATATTCGATATGATTGAAATTTAATCACTGAGTGAACGCTAGCAGATATATAATTATTTAATTTGATCGAACTTTCGCAATACAGTTTTTTTCAGTGGAAGATAGAGTATTATGAAAAAGTTATCCGTATGCATACATTGCACGCAATCTGTGGATATGCCTTTGGTATTTCACTGCTAGATGTAGCCTTTGCTAGTTGGCGCCACTTCGTCCGGTTCGGGGTTAAAGGAAATTAGAATTTTGTGTTAGGTAATATACGTGTATAACCGTGCAAATATCAGCATTTTTTATTTCATTTTTAAAGCTACGTTTCCTGTCTGCCCTAGTTTTGTCTTGGTACTATAACGGAGTAAAATGTTCTTCCAAATTATAATTGAATGTAACCGGATATCGGTATGTAGGGTTTTGTATCGTCGAAGTGTTTATACCCTTCACATCACATTCACTTTGCATCACATTGTCATGTGTATTTTTTTATGGATTCAGATAAGAAATAAAGTATCACAGAATTGACATATGAAATTAACAATCATTATCATCTCTATCATTATTGCATCCCTCAGACATCCACTTCTGGGCATAGGTCTAATACAAACATCGCCAAAACTCCACTGTTTTTAAATTTATCGATTTCATTGGCTTCTTGCTGCTTTGACCATATTGGCAGTACAAAATCAGAACATACTAAGCAATTTTTTATGAACTTCACAGCAGTGTTGGTACAAATTTGTAAGGAATGTAATATTAACATTAGAAATAATATTCTATGTACTCAATGTGTGAAAGTCTCTTTGCGTTCACATAAAGTAAAGCTTGCAAAAACACACGAGTATTAATGACGGTCGCCATAGACGGTGCTATAACAGGTATTTTAGTGAAGAGGATGAAGATATATTACAAGTTATTTCTATAATAATGCTGAAGTAGGATGCCCTCCAGTCAGGAGGGATGACGATCTACGAAAGCCTGCAGGCAGAGGCTGGTTACCGCAGGTAGAGGACAGGGCGCAATGGCGCTCACTAGAGCAGGGGTCTATGTCCACCAGTGGACTGAAATAGGTCGATGATGACGATTATAATGATGAATCCTCAAGTAATCGGGGTTTCTATAATATGCGTGTCTTTCTTGTGTCGTTAAAATATAAGGATAGTTGTAGCAAGACATATCTCGGTATAACAAAGCCGTATTATTGCGCAGATAATCATCGTAAAGATATATATTATAGCATAGCTATCATTTTTAACTATAATATAATAATATATAGTATTGAACCAGTATTTGCCGAATATCATGTTATATAAATGATTATGTATATATGTACTGGCTTAACTAACGTACGTTTTTCGGGATGCCCCGACTAGTTGCGGACTTATTATTATATTATCAAGGGGAATATTGTATAATGTTATAGCTTTACCTTTAGCTACCTTTAACTACGCAGTTACAACATAGAGAATATGTTGGCATCGTAAATTTTAATTTTACGAAAGTCGTATATATCCACATGATGACGAAAACTGCTCGTTCTCTTATTGCAGTTTGATATTAACGAACCGATATTAATATTTTAATTACGACATCTAGATCGTACTTGTAAATTGGGAACCATTAAAAAATGTATGCCGCTTTGCAAAACAGATACTTAATTGCAAATTAATAACGAGTCAATTTGGCAATTAAATACCTGAATGCATGCATGTATATATGTAGATACGTGTATATAATGCTATCATACGAATATGTTACATGAAATGAAGTTCTTAAATGAAAAACAGATTTTAGAAAACAGAAAAGGAGCGTCCACTTCTGTTCTATTCTCTGCGTCTGCTTCTCTGCTTCTGAACAAAGCGCCTGTTTGCTAAATGCTAAATAAAGAATAATATGTACTTAATACTTTTATTCTATAAAGTCGACAGAGTTCCTTAAGCTAACTTTACTATTACACTTAAAAAGAAAATAGAACAAATCAGTACTATGATGGTAATGACCAAGACGCTGTATTCGTCTTAATTGCTGAGCCGAGGCTTCTGGGTTCGATTTCCATCTAGGACAAATATTAATACGGTGAACATGAGTATTTTTCATTACATTTTTTAGTAAATATTACTTCGCTTTTAATAAATATTACTTAGCTTTTAATAAATATTACTTAGCTTTTAATAAATATTACTTAGCTTTTAATAAATATGACTTAGCTTTTAATAAATATTACTTAGCTTTTAATGAATATTACTTAGTTGGTAGACATTAATGTATTTTGTAGTCTATAGAGTTATAGATAGATTTACAGAGTTATAGATTATAGAGTTTTAAGACGAAATATTTCGAGCTTCAAAATAGTATGTCAAAATACAGATAAATATCTTTTCTTATAATATATAAGCGTAAACCGGAAAACATAAAAGCAGTAACTTTTCATTTAAAGTTTTATGACGTGTCACCTATCCTCCAAATCGATATATGAACAGGACCAGCTCTGCGCATTGGATTAACATGTCTGTAGTGAAGATTGTATAGGACGCTAGCCTCAACTTTTGATGTGACCCACAGAATGTTTTATGTAACACAAAATTGGTTCGTTATTGCATAACAATGGCCCGAACCGAAATATGTATTAACTTATCGACCCGCCGACTTTTTATACTTGATGAATATTGTGTTTGTCATAAATCATAGCTCGCGTTACATATATGTACACGCACGTAACTGTCTCAATAAAACATTAGCAGCACGCGATAACATTATTTCTTGCATATCTGTGCCACAAATAGTTTTAAGAAGAATCACAGTTGCATAACGTTCGCTCAGGGTGATCCGGCAGTAATGAGATTTGGTCTGAGACTTGGTCTAGAGTCGCTACATAAATGAACTGTAATATATGCATATGTACACTACCGCTCAACATTTTTTAGCCACTCTATATACATATGTACACTATATGTATATACATACATATGTATGTAACACGCTTAATTAACTTCTCACAACGTCGATATATATAAAAAGAGAAATAAAAAGCAATATGCAATATTTTATTACAATCTGAAGCCGGTATTGAAATTCTGCCATTTCTCTATTCAGTGCACTTTGCCATGAAGCGCTTTTCTAACAACATTTGCGCGGACGGCGATTTATGATAAAAAATCAAGACGTATGTATCTGGAACCGAAAAGTTTTGATGAATGAACTAAAAAAGTGAAAGCTGTATGTGTGTACACCCTAATATAACCGAAATTTCATACTCATTCGTTAATTAGCGTAATGAAACTTAGGTTTGGAACACCCTTTAATTTGATACAGCGGTTACGATGTTTAATGACTAGGCAATGTAATAAACCATGTTCAGAACGAGAGAAAAATGTCTCTACATTAAGAACATCGTTTCCTTGCGCCTTGGGCGTCTTTTTACGATAATTTGATAGTCCGATGTTATGGTAAGTGCGTTGAGTGCTTAATACAACGCTTCGAAGTGCTATTATGTTCAATTTCTTTGCGCTTCCTAAATATATACTGCTGTGTTTGCTTTAGTATTACATTGGAGGTGATGCAACTGTCTTGCATGGTTCAACTGCTGGACAGCTGCACCCATTGCCGCTGCTACATATTGCATGTTAATGAATACTAGTTCAATAATAAAATTCATTTTGAATACCGTATGTGAGAATGTTCTAATTGAACAATACTTTGCATTTGAATTTGTTTTACCCCTTTTTGTTATAGCCTTGGTAATGGCTCATCGCCTATTCCATGAAGAGATATAAACGTAATTGGTAAAAAGTGACAGTGCACAACACTTATTTGCCTACCTCTTTGGGGATTACGAACGCCAGCTGAGACTATATATGTATGTACATATAATATGAAGAAGAGAGATCGTAATGCGACTGAATCGACAGAAAGTACGAGCTTTCTGAGTTTCCCGATAGGGATTTTTCGATTCGATATTTCTTTCCTATAGAAAATAGGAAGATTCAATTTTCATTTTAGAGTCTAATCTTAAATATAAAACATTCAATAATAGTTCAAAGGAAATTGGTTTGAAATCTAATAACAAAAGGTAAATTAAAATAGGAAACAAAAGGCGATACAGTGTCTATCGAACACCGCTTCATTCATTAAATGTTTTGACGTATTGAATACACATTGTAGTTATGAGTAATTGTATTCAATTCCGTGTACGAAAAAGAGTTTCAGTTCAGTTCCCGTGTCCACTTTCTATAACAATCATTCTGCTATGACACGTTTATCGCACACTTCCCAACGTCTTCACAATTGGTGAATACTTCTGGAATTCACTTCACCTTTAAGTACCTTAAAATAAGGTTGATTTTAGAATAGCTTAGTTAGTTTGAAAAGCAAATGAATACTGTTTTGTATTAAAACTGCGCGTGCGGCCATCCAGCGTCATTCATCATAGTTATGTTCGTAATTTGTGATTTAGCATTATGTCACTGTTGGTCGGACCTCGTAACACACATTCGCGTATCGAACATACGTACATAATGGAATTATTATACGGTATTGTTGTAGAAATATTTAAAGTCGTTAAATTGTACACATCACGGTTCGTATTGTGAACGCGAAAGTTTGTGAAGCTTTTTTGACAGTAGAGAGTAGTTAATATGTAGGCAGCAGTCACAAGTGGTCGCCGCTGCCGCTAGTTAAGCTAAATATATAAACATATATGTATATATATGTCATTTTAATGCAATAATTCCGTTTAGAATTCTATTATTCGTTGCTAGGTGCAAAGCCTCTTGAGGCTTGGTGTTTTAGGTAGCCACTTCTTGGGCTAATATGTTTGTTTCGTGGAAATACATGCGTTATACTCGTATTCTGTTGAAGTACTGGCAAGTTGAAAAAAGCTATATGGCCAAGAATAATTCGTGTATGCAATATATGGTTGGATTCTATTTTTGTTCTAGTTTATTTGCGAGTGTATCAATAGTCTGTTAATTTTTTTTAACAAAATGTACTATTCATTGCTTATAACTTGGCTGCGCCGTGGATCCGCTTTTTTAAATATGTAATATGAAGTGTTTAGTAAATTTGAATGGCAATAATGTATTATTACATTTATAAAAATATGTAGGTGCTTTTGTGGAGCCCTTTCCGTTATTTTAATTTGTCATCATCTTTACCGTGATTTGGAGCTCAGGTAGAAGTCTAATAATGTTTTGATCTCTCACAAGCCAAAATAAACTTCATCCCAACCTGCTCCATTCTAAGAAATGGACGCGTGACTCTACAAATGGGTATAGACAAAATAAAACAAAAAATACCCAAGAACTTGAACGAAAGGTATGTTTGCATTGATTTTAACATTCACAACGAAGGTTTGAATGGATGACAACCAGTAGAACTCGTTCGGTCTCATCGCGTTAAGGTCCCGTTTGACTTTGTAGCCCGTTAATTTATTCACTATTGAAATAGGTTAGTCGATATGAAATGCAGTTATCTACAATCGAGTTCCATGTAGGTGTCAGTGTGAATGCACCTTTATGTTTCGGCCATAGAATCCTCTTTAACAGTTAGACACGTGTTATGTAGAACAATGTAGGGCATATGAATTATGTATTTACATATTACTCGTCAGTAGAGCACCTTAAGTTTGGTGCTTACGGCTACATGTACTTTTAATACAATAGTTGCTATTTAAAAGAGACATCATCACGCATGTAATCCCCGAAGGAGTAAGCAAAGGAGTGTAATACACTTGCATATTTTACTAGTTACTTTTACGTCTCACCATGGAAGAGGTGGTGAGCCTAGTGCCAGACACCGGGTCCAGGTCCAGACTCCGAGCCACTACTAGAGATATCTCTAGTGGAAAATCCAAGTTAGACAAGTCCAATAGTAGCCGACCGAGGAATCGAACCCACGACCTCTCAATGAGCAGTCGTGCTTATAACCGCTCGATCAACGAGGTAGTTGTAAGAATTATAGTTCAAATAACAGTAGTTTATACGAGCTTTTGGGAGCGCCACAATCGTTGGAGCGAAATATTAATTTGTATTAACCTACTCGTATGCCAATTTTGTTCAGTACTGGTTGGTATGTATAGTGCATAGACATGTTGAGTAGACTTTGATCAAATAAAAGCTTATTCGATTCCCGGTCGAGGTCAACGCGTGTTGCTTGTCGCACGTGTAAGCTCACAGAGAATAAACCTGTATGCATTATTTAATTTGTATATTTGCATATCTAATTGTAACCAACATACACGTTTTGGTATCGACAATAAACCAATAGTCTTACGCAGGTGTTCAAATAAGAGCTATATACATATGTATGTACATTCACACGTTCCACATAAAAGGATTTAGACCAGCTTACTTGAAATTGGAATATAATAATATTTAATTTTTGATCCTTTGCATTTAAAAAAAACAGGTAGCCCGTGGACGAGGTCTGAGTAAAGATCAAGTGTTGTGGTACTCATCCAGTAGTATAACAATAGTTGCTGATGAGATGACGTCATCACCATGTCGGACTCAAACTAGATGTACAATCATGATCTTCTGGTGTATGGCAGAATACATTATCATTTTCATTGGGTTGAAAATTAAAAACTGAATGTTCTCCGCGATTATAGGTGAGAATTGTGGCAGTATATTTAATTATTGTTAGATAAAATAACTCACTCGTATATTAAGATTATGCCAGCCAAGACGATTAAGCAAGTACTAAAAATTTGCATAATCCATACAGCGTAACATCACGTCTGTAATCTCCTAACGGGTAGGCAGAGGAGTGTACTACACTTCCGACGTTCCCCCAAATACGTTTACGTCCCACTTTCAAATAGATGGTAATACAGACTTCTAGCAATTACTAGAAATTTCTACTAGTACATCTATGTTAGAAAAAACCAATAGTACCCGGTCCGGGAAACGAACACAGGACCAGCAGTTGATGTAGTCATTCTATACAAATAATTTTAAAATCAATGCAAATGAAATATATAGACCATACAATGAGAAGAAATGTGGTAAAGTATCTGTTTTCATCGTTACGTTTGGTATGTATTTATTATGAATGGAAAACATGAATGTTGTATGCAGTAATGAAAAAGCTAGCAGAGCTTTTTGTGTGAATAGAAACTGATTGAAAAGAGGTTTTTACTTTGAATCCCATTAGCTATTACTTATCGATAACGCTGTACGACAGCTGCCTAATTATCTGGATCACTTACTGGTTTCCACCGCCATTAGCGGTTTCAAGTTCTATTTTTATTTCTAAATCTGACATCGAAAGTGTCTCGCCTATTTCCAGTGCACGTTGACGTGTTGTCATTGAGGGCCAGATACGAGAGTGATCGATTTAAAAACACTTAGACGTACCGTGCGCTTTTGCAACGCGTCGAGTGTTAGACCACAACCGGGTCTCATGTGTATACGTATGTACGGGGAAAATTAATGAATTTTCAAAGATCTCGTGACAGTCATATAAGTTTTAGTTTCTTTTTAATTGTGGATAATATCTTTGTAGTATTCAATGACATTATTGGAACTGTATTCAAAAAACGCAGATATCATAAAAGTGTATGAACGGACTTGGATATTTATTATGTCACCGCAGAAATATATGAATTATGTATACCAAAGTGTGATTGTAAGTAAAACAGCTTTTGTTTTATTCAATGAATGAGAAAATAATTATTAAAAGATATGTACGAGTATGAAACTTTCATTTCATGTCTACACAAATTATTACAGAAACAGGTTTCAAAGTCCAAGAACACATGTTCGGTTGAAATATTCCAAATGTAAGTGTATAAAGACTTAGTTTTTGTTTGCTATCTACTAGACGTTGTACTAGGACGGCAGAACGAGTCGAAGCATGTGGACTGCGGCCCCATTAAAAGGGTAAAGCGACTCACATAAGGGCAGCTGAGTACGTTAGCGATACCCGTTCAGCACCCGACCTACTGAACCTGTTGTGACATTGGTAGGGTGACACGACTGTTTTAAAAAATTCTACACTTATATTTTTTCTTTGGTCTAGTTATTTTACGTGACAAAGCAAAGCAAGAGGTCCTGAAGGTTCGACCCCGTGTCGCGAAAAGTATTATTAAGTTTTTGTATCTTTAAACGTCCCGTAATAGCTGGGGATTCGGATTTGAGTGCGGTACATGGCAATTGGCTCGTCAAGAGTAGCAAGCGTATTACCCGTACACCACGGGAAACAGGCTGAGCCTTTTACGATACACCGGATCCAAATAAGGAAGTGTAAGTTAACTGCGTAACGTATTGTCACCCTACTCTCCAAGTACAGGTGGCTCGCCTTGCGCGGCCGTTGCGCTGCGCGTGCGCAGACCGACACGCGCGCACTTTTATCTGCATGTCTTCGTGCTATCTCTAACCATCAATCGATCGATGCACTTGATTTCTACTTAACGAGCATACATTTATCTTGTTTTATTACTTTGCGTAATTATTTAAGGATTGGATTCTATATTTAGAGGTGTCGGAATTCTCTGGTATTTAATGTGCTACCGTGATATCATGGTGCCAAAGTGTTCCGCAATACAAATACTTAGGCTTTTAAAAGATATTTATTTTGGAACAAAATATCGATGGTAAAGGTCGTTATTCTGAACTTGCTTGTAGAACTATTATGATTGCATTTATTTCTACCATTAAATAGCTTTTTTTGTCGTTTTGCTTTGTAAGGCTCGGTAGAGTGCACGTGCACTAAGAGTAAGTCTTTTACATTTTTAGTCGTTAGGTCATATTTTCTGTGACTTGCAGAGATAAAATCAGGGAGATTTGAGGCCGGATAAAATATTAAGAGTGTTAGTTCAGAATGCTCACTATTAATCATACTGTTTTCATGAAAAAAGGAAAGTTTAACGACATTCCCAGGTACGCTTCCAATTGTTCCTATATTTCTATTATGAAAGGTACTTTTTATATATGTTATTCAATAGAATCTTTGATAGCTGTTACATGTGCTTCAGGGTAAAAGTAAAACGCAGTAAGTCATTAAACAAGTACACTATTTATGGAGAATATATTTTTAGTTTTTTTATTTCACTTAAAATGTATCTTCTACAGTGCATTTAATTGTTAACTGTAACACAATGTGGATCGGAACGAAACTCCGCATCATGTGATAGATATTTTATACAGAATTAGCATATCGGTTTAAGCGTCTTTAAACGTGGGTAGTAGCACAATATCCTATGACAGCACCGTCGCTTAGTTGATATCGCTATCAACTAGATGGAACCACCATCGCCGTAGAGAGCTGACACTATAAAACTTAATATTTAATGTAAAGTATTCCGAATGAATTCAAATATTTTATCTCATCTGATACAATCTTTATATATTCATGGATAAGGGCGACCGCAGAGTTAGGTTTATGACTTTATCGCACTATATTGCACTGCTCAGTTCCCGTCGAACTTTGGGTGAAATTTCATGAAAATGTCTGGAGAATTCTATACGTCGAGACGCCATCTTTGGCCGGAGAGGTCGTTAAAATACAGTAGCATATCACACTGGCGGAGATGTCTGCACTAAATTCTAATAACATATCTAAGGTGCTGCGTTCACCGACGACTAGGAGTTATAAATGCACATACTCGTATTACAGAATACTCACACTTACTCTATACGTTTCATGGAAAAATAAATACATGATCAATTTAGATATAAATCTCTAGGGCGTGTGAAGTCTGCCAGCTCGCTCTTGGACAGCGTGGCAGGCTATAGCCGTAACCTTTTCAATATGGGAGGAGACCTTCCAGCAGTGGAATGATAAAAGGGTGGAAAGAAAAAAATAATGTATTGGCTTACGTTGCGTGTGTATTTGCGGGATAGCCCGATACTTCCGCTGAGAATAGGAATAAAAATTTATTTATGAGACATATTTATTGCATTTTTATTGTACCTTCTTCCTTTTTAAATGTCATCATCATAATTATTATCAGACTACTCCCGTCCACTGCTGGACATAGCACTCCTATAGCACACTGAGCTCGATGGTCAGTTCCTCGCGTCCAACCGCTGCCAGCCGCTTTGCGTAATGGTAAATGTACCAACGTTTATAAGTGTTGTCGGTACATGTGTTACATTTCTACAAATTAGCTAATGTAGAATGGAAAATCCCCGTAATATAGAATTATAATCATTACAAATATACATATATACGTGTACGTATATATATAATGATAATCCAAATGTAGATAAAGAGAGAAAGACACTATTGATGAGTACCTTAATTTTTCATATCTCAAGTAAAAAGGTTTCGTTTCCTCGTATGTAGTAGTGTTGGTGCCCTATACTCCTAACTCAGAGGCAGCGTTATGAAATATACCGTTCCGAATCATTATCAAAGGAAGTTATTGGAGCGGTCAATAATAACTTAACATTCAACAAGTTACAAATATAACGGGAAGGCTTTACGGGTGTGTATTTGTATGAGCACAGTTTGGTACGTTCTCGATCAATGTCATATATTGCTAACTTAACACTTATTATGTTTGGTTGCTAGGCAACCAACATACGTATGTGCGAGAGTGGAAATCTTGTTGGGTATTTACGTGCTCATTTCATGTACAACATGATATATACTGGTTGTACTGTTGGTAAATTTATTTTTGACATTTGTGTTGGGTGAAGTAAATATTTGCAAATGCTTTTTATTAACTACTTTCAGTAATTAATTATATAAAAAATATACAACCAGAAACTTTAAACATATACACGTACCCACACACTTGTATCTTCACGAAGGGGTAGGCAGAGGAGTGTAGTACACTCCCATGATTCACCAGTTACTCGTACATTTACGTCTCACCAGGTACTAAGGGGTGAGAGCCTATTGTCATACACAGGTAACAAGTCCACATTCGAGCAATAGTTTGGGTAATATCCAGAAAATAGTAATAACTAGTAATTTGAAGTTAATAAAATCCGACATTAGCCAATCCGGGGATTGAACCCAGGACCTCTCGCTGGGCAGTGGCGCTTGCCACCCCTCGAGCAACAGTCAGTATAACACACATTATATTAGAATGTTGCTTACTTTTAGTAATTTATTTAATAAAAATTTGAAAAAAAAAATAAACGCGTAATATTTGAAGCTATTAAAACATTGCTTAATAATGTTACCCTCGATTTAAATTACGTCTTCATTTTCTTATTTAACATTTAATTAGGTTTCATACATTTTCCCTAATTTTATGGTCTTACAATATCTGGTATCACCACATGTTCTTGTAATTAAAAAAATAATTATTCTCCCCTTTAAATTCACGATTTAAAGTAATATAATATGGCCTGTGTCTTTAATTAAACTTAGCAGGGTACAGTTTTTTTGTACCAATGTCATAGCTTCTCACTTTTATATCTATATACATCAAATGAATAAGATATGTGAGTAGGTGCTCTAAGGCTAAGTCTAACGTTTTTAGTTTTGGCTCTGTCAATGAAACTATAATGCTTAGGGATAATGATTACATCCGTATATATGGTAATGGTGCGTTCGGTGTTACATGTCCTTAACATTTCCACATGGGCCAGGGTATATGTTTACTATGGTTAATAAAGAGAAAAGTGACGGACGGGCCTATGTCCAGCAGTGGACATTTAGAGACTGATGATGATGATGATGAAAGAGAAACAAATATGGCCGCGATTTTAATACAATAATTGCCATACGATCAAGACCGTTACCATAATCAATTCAAATCAGAGTACGTAATGAGGTAATTAAAAGATGTAAATGATATATTAGGAAAAAATATATTGCTTGTGTGCTTTTCCCAATGAATATTTATTTACGTGGAGTTACTGAGGTACTTTGATAATTAATAGATAAAAACACGAATAAATGGGCGTTGATTGAACTTATAAAATACATAATTCATGAAATCACTGCGAAGTTTTTCACTGATTAAGATATATGTGACTACGGTTCAGTAAAGTTGATTTCCAGTGCAATTAAATACACTTAATTGATTCTATAATGTTACTACATTTGAACTACATTGCGGGTTTTTTTTGTCAACACGTAGAGTATACAGCAATCTAGGTAAGCAATGAAAAAGGAAATGACGAAATTTGTAAACGTACTTAATGGGACTGTAGGTATTATGTACCTTGGGGCTAAAGAAATAGAGATATACTAAGTTATCAAGCTACTAGGATAATAATCGACTTAAAGGTTGTAGAACTCTATATGTAGAGTTTATTTTATAAGTATTAACATAGCGTCTCGTTATGATGGATAAAGTAGAGAAATACACAAAACACGAAAAATTATTATTATACTGATATTCAGGATACTAATTTTTCTGTTGTCTAGGGGAATAATATGCAGTTGTATTTTATAATTCCTTGATTCTTTTCGTTTTGATGAATAGAACTTCCTGGAGCTTTTTAAAAGATTTCCGACAACTCAAAGAAATGCATGTTACCTATCGACCTGTCCTATATGACATATTTTAATATTGGTAAGTATGCGAAAATGTCTTTGGCTTAAACATTAAATTATTAAATTAAACAGAAATAAAAACTCTGTCGTTCGAAATAATAAACCAATTACGTGTTGATGAAATATGTACCGGCTTAACACACGTATGGTTTTCGTGATGGTCTGACTAGTTTCGGACCTGTACGAGGTCCTTCCTCATGAGCTCTTGCCGCTTGCAGCGAGGTCGCGATGGAGACTGCGCGCCTCCGTACGAGTGGCGCAGCATGACCGCTGAGGCGATGCGGCGTCGTCGATAGTCTTCGTATTCCTTCGATTGTCTCCGGTGATCGGGCTTGCGCATAAGGTGTTATTTGGTTGGGCGCGTACGGCGCTGACTGTGTCGTACTCTAGAGTATCTACTACACTACTATATTTCGACGCAGCACGGATAATTGGTTTCCAGGCGGAGGACACCGTCCACCCATTGTCCCGGTTGAAATTGGGACGTCGGCTCACTTCTATTGTTTCTTGTATCTTACGAGGTACTAAAAACTTTTCCTTCGCCAAAACGGACACCTTATCAAAGCGTAAGAAATATGCCGTATCTGTATTGTGGGCTTGTTCAGCGACTGCGGACCCTCGGCTGTCCAGGTTCTTTATGCTGCGTATG
>DWJK01001045.1:0-18396 GCA_018248815.1 Croniades pieria auraria | reverse complement strand
ACTTAATTTTAGGATGTACGGCGTTCCGGTGGTCCAGAAACTCAGACAGGACGTCTTTACCTATCACTGCGAAGACATCATCCACGTACCTCCACCAATAAAGCGATTTTACAGTGGCATTTCTATCGCTACGTCATTTACGTATATCAATATCAATTACGTATTCCAATATCAAATAATACTCATTAGAGTTAATCAGTGCTACCTAAACTCATCAATCAAGCTAAATCGATTAAAATGATTAATCATACAGTAATCAATCGATCGAAGCGCGATTGTGACTTACAACGGACATGTACAACAAATGTATGCATACATGTACCATTTTACGGGGTTGCGACCTCGCTGAAAGCGGCAGCTCATGAGGAAGGACCTTGTACAGGTCAGAAACTAGTCGGGCCATCCCGAAAAACGTACGTGAGTTAAGCTGGTACATATTTATCACATGTACCATTTCCAAAATCTACCATAAAAAAAATACAACGACATTACAACGACACACACCAAGCCGCGTGTGACTTATTTTGTAGTAACAACGGCTAAAGTAGAATATAAGAAATTCTTTACAGGACATATTTTTCAGTAATTTCTATGTCAAAAATAGTACTTCACACGAATAAGTTGCACATCAAACAGACGTGCTCGCACAAAAGTATTAGCGTTAAGTGTATAGTTTTTAGAATTTTTCTATTATTCGACATTAAGTACAAATTTAATAATATATTATAGAAACATCAAATATTTTTCTAGTGCTTGACATAAAAATCACCATCTACATCGTAAAGATAATACATACAACATACATACATACATATATAGGTTACACAGACAACACACGCGAAGACTTGTATTTGAAAAAATATGTATATGTAAATCGTATTTAAAAAAAATTGTACAATTCGTTATGCCAATGTTTTAAAAGAAAAAATTGCAGATAATATATTTGTTGTTTAAAACAATAACAGTCACATTAGGATCGCCTGTATCATAGTTGGAATCAGACGAACACATTTGTCATTCCATTTGTTTGTTTGGGTCCAAAACAGATAACGAAATTCATTACACATATACCTGGCTAAGCAAAATGCTTCACGTCACATCCAACGATTGTGGTTTTTGTACTAAAGACTCTTTAAAGATGTCTCTTATGTCCTACAAGTGTGTTAAATGGTATATCCAAATGCAGAACTCTAACGTGTGCAAGGGAATTAAAAGAAAAGTCAAGCTCCAGCAACCAGTAGCAGTCGTAACAAACTGTATAGAAATATTTGTGAACATTGCAGCTTCATAATATTCACCACTAGTCATCTTTGCTGGAATAACAAATATACTTAAAAGGTAAGCCTATCCAATCGCTTAGCTCTGAAATTGGGCTAAAGTATGGACCTATTCCATTCTTATTGATCTCATGCTAGAAAAGGATAGAACATTTAAACGCTTCAATGAGGGCGTTAGTCTAATATGTGTGGTCTGTGTATAAATAAAGTATACATCAAATTATACAGCGATACATTATGCAACTTACGTAGTTATTCTGTCCAGCCAGCGTAATGGTAGCATTCATGTGGATTATATGTTTTTAAAATAATTGTATAAGTTTGGAAATTTGAAAAAAAAAAAAATCAGACTTTAAGGGATTTTGTAACGGTACAGATTGGTTCATTAGTATAAAAATATAACAGATTTTAAATAAGAAACAAAGAAGAACCCGTTGTGACGTACTAAAAAAACAAGTTGGTCTTTTCAAACCTTGCCTTTTTTTTCAAAATTCCAAAATAATTCACTTATCATACATATGTGGCTATGTTATATAATTGTAATAGAGCCTGGAACGAGCGGATCATCCTCGAAACGGCAAAGCTTTCTGACCACTAACATACGAGTATGGTTCATTTTAATATTTTTACTAAGCACTTAGCACAATATCATTACTGAAAACTTACCAAGCTATAAAATTGATGACTATTTCACTTTTAATAAAGCGTATATACTGAATAGCATTTTATGTATGTTATAATTAGAAACCAACAATAATGTATAATTATAAGTGTAGTGTCATGTTATACTTGGTTATATGCTATCATTCGGTCATCCATTCATTCCTCTATATAAATATCTGTTAATGTTTCGGATTTACCTTTCATATGATTTGAAGCAACCGAATTCATCATTCATTACATAATTACTTAAATATCGTTTCGTTCTTCATTCACAACGAGCAACACCTTCCAGTATTTCATTGATTCGTTCATGTGTTTATATGTATATTATATTCCTTATATGTGGTATGGTATACTCACAGCAATGGTGCCCTGGCGAGTGTACTTGGTGGAGGCGACATAGGAGGCCTTCACAGTAAGCACCACGGCGTTCATCAGATTTTTGGCTGCTTGGATCAGCGACGTGGCGCTGTCCAACTGGAAATTGTATTTGTAATTACTCTGTAATTCCATAAATCTAAATATTTCATTAGAATTCTAAACTAAAACTTATAGCGAACACTATATATTTTTTTAGTATCAACGCCATCTATTTTTCACATAGTGAACTATCAGTTGTTGTTATTGATTTAAAAATACATTAAAAATCACGATGGATAAACCATTTACAGTTACATATTAATATTGATAATGAAAAGGCAACTGGGAATTTCCTGACGTAGGATAGTTACCGAGCAGTGCTGACTGTCAGTCGCCCCCAGCACTGACAGTCAGGCAATACTCTCACTCTTGATGTAGGAATTAACCACCATAAAAAGTAGTATTAATAGTGGATACGTACACCGCTGACGATGAGCTCCCCGGAAATGTTCTGCACGTCGGCCTTCACTTTGCTGGTGATCTGAATCTGGTGGCAGTAGAGAGCGATGCGCTGCAGGTACGCCAGCAAGTCCTGCTTGGTAGACGACTCCGGGCACTGGGGACGACGAACAAAAACTGTTTTTCATATATTTATTTAACACATACAATGATATTAATAGGCTCACCAACTACTCCACGATAAGATGTAACGCGACTGGTGAAACATGTCAGTGTACTGGAGTATTTTGCCTACCTCTTCGGGAAAGTACTGCCGTGATTTTCATTTTTTTATTTCACAGAAGCTTTAGAGCATAACATAGATTTCAGAGCAAAATTAACAGGAAGTTCTCATAGTGGCCAGTAGCCAGTCGCTGATGTACGATAAAAGATGGCACCTTCTGCTTACTGAATCCCGCTATGAACAGCTCACTTAGGATTTTTTTACATCGGTGATATGTAGGCACAGTACCTGTTCAGCGATCTCCCTGGTCAGCTTGTCCAGCTTGGTGCCCGCCTCCGAAATCTTCTTGGCGGCGTTGATGACGTCCATGGTGGTCTTCAGGGGTCCGCGGCCCCTGAGAACCGACGTATTTCGTCAATAACATTATCCTAAACACTGTCATTGGGCTCTTTTAAATTACTGTTATGGTTTGTTTATATTACGACATTTACATCAACGACCGTGGCGCCAATGATGGCTTTAAAAAATTTGGAGCTTTGCAGCTTCCTGATATTTCTTCACGCTATTCACAATGATGAGTGAGTGAACAAGTCCACTGACTTGCTGAAGTCGGTTAACGAGTTCACAAGTCCACTGACCTGGTGAAGTCGGTCATGTCTAGCATAATCATGCACATGTGCTTGGCGAGCATGATGATGTCGTTGCCAGCGTCGTCCCACTTGGCCACCTCGTTGTCGAAGGTCATCTTCTCGCGGCGGAACAGCTCCACCTGCTGCAGGATTTTGCGCTTGTCCTCCTCCGTCATCTTGCGCATGGCCTCCTATTGAATCACATCCCCGGCATCATCAGAACATTTACTATATAATGTAACGAGATTTTTTTTCTTTGATATGTGGGTAGTTATAAAAGTGAAGTTATAATAATAGAGTATATGTTACGTGTACATAGGTTGGGTGTTCAGTGTTTCATATATGTTGGCAGTTCGGGGAGCTAACTTTGTCATCAACAAAGATGCCGAGGCGAGATGTAATGTAGGAAGGATCTAGCCTATAACCTTTTCACGGGATTAAGGCCATCTGCTAATAAGAGTTTTAACAAAATCGATAGTCATTTTTACTTTAAACAGTGAGAGACAGATAAGTGCAGTTTTGATATTTATCACATTAATATCGGTGTAAGGGTGTGCGGTTTTCAAAGGTTATAACGAACTCACTCTGGCGTTGGTGATGCCGCTAATATCTGGGTACTCGTCGACTCCATGCTCTCCAGTGTGCGCGCTCGCTGCCAACATACAGCACCATGGTCAAGGTATATACCATTGCAGTTCCAAATACAAATTATTTTCAAGAATATATCATTGAAGTATTAAACCGGTACACTGACAATGAGTGGTCTGCCATCATCATCAGCGTCATCAAACCTTTTATTATAACCTTACAATGAATCCTGTATGGAAGTAGACTAGCATTACATATTTGTGGGATGGAAATACCAATAGACTTGCCCTTACACTTACTGTGAATCGACCCTTTGGTAAAATTCGTCCCAAATATAAGATTATTTTCATAAACTATTCATGCATAGCGGTCTTCGGGTGGCCCAAAAGCTGCAAGCTGCATCGCGCATCTAAAGTTAACTCTAGTGACGCTGGACTATATAAATATGCTTAATCTACTTAAACGTATGAATACTAAAAATGTATGAGTGTTATACGGAATTGAGTTTTGATAATCGTTTATTTTAAGAAAATATTATGTATTTAACAGTAGCCATAAAGAAATATACAATCTATCACACATGCACTCACAGACAATGACTAGCCAATTCTAGCTCCACAAAGGATAATTAGATCATCATTCGCATATGTGACTGGCCGGGAATCGAACCTAGAATTTTATGCAACACGTAAAAAAATTATTTAAACACTGCACCTGAATGATGAATATGTGGTTGAAGTTTTTAATATGTATTCACCATCAACAATAAAGGCTAATGTACGTCCCTGTGGGATGCCAAGACTACTGTCATCTTACAGCGTGAAAAAAGATCCAATATTGACTTAGACTATGCACTATACATTTATTTTTTATTATTTGCTCACAATTAGCTATTTATGATTAATCAAATAGATCAATTTTAGATATGTCTTCAGATACTTTGAAATGAAAAGACCTTATGAATTCCACTGTTTATCAGAACTGTTTAACACAAATATATGCTGTAGTGGCAGTGACTCAGGCTTACCATCGGTAAAGGGATCCGATCTATTCATGTCACATGCATATTACCTAATCATTCAATTCGTCTAATGTCTATCTACATATGTACCTATGTATATAATAATATTTCCCATAGGTTAACGCAAAAGCTAATGATTTCCACCTTCAGACACATCCCTAACAAACTTCTTTCACCTCCTCCGTTTTCATCCAAGTCGTCATACATGCTTGTCTATTAAAGGTACCCTTGATCTGGCCTTCATACACCGGATTATGCAAACCCAACTGACTAGTATACAATATACCGAATTAGCCCAATCGCGCGGTATACTCACATCGGCTCCTAGTCTCCATGGTCATATCCTCGACCGGTTCGAACTCGGTATCGGTGTCCAGGTCGTCGCTGGTCTACGGCCCGCGAGCGACACATGCAAGACACAACACAAACACGACACACGGTAAGCATGCGGCACATGTGGCATGTCCATGTGTTCAGACACAAACACAGTTTGTCGAGTTTGGGGGATGTATGTTTGTAGTGGTTTGATATCGAATGTTATTAGTCATCCGCGAATGTTCTTCGTGTATGTATATGATGTCAATGTATAAGCATAGCATATACATAGTTTTTTGAAGCATTTAGCTACATTATGATAGTTTAACGAAGAGCATGATATAAATTGCAACGAAATAAAAAAACTTATCAATGAACACGTTACATCGCCCGAACTCATAAACCAAAAAAGACATGAATTGCATTACCAGTTAATAAATTTGTTAATGCACAAAAAAAGAAAGAAAAACAATATAAACATGTATACGTTATAAAACTAAAAAAGAACATTACAAACGAGACCACAACTGAAATATTATTAGATATAAAAAAACCCAAAATCAATGACGTCACAACAAAAAGAAACGAAAAAAACAAAACAGAACATAAAAAAAAAATGAAAACACGGATATGGCAGAGGCGACGAGAAAATGTACGACATGTAAATGTTCATGCGCGCGTACGTATAAGCAGCCGCCCTCGCCCCGTTCATTTCACATCTCAAACCCGGTATTGTGACATGCCAGTTCTGTAAGTTTTATAGAAAACTGTAAAGAAACATGGGGCCATGCGGTCCAGCTTGCCACATGCCGTGCTCTTTGCGAGCTTTGATTCTGTATCAATCTGAATATACTACTGTCGTGCCATTTCCAGAAGAGTTGCGAGAATTTAAATCTTAGTACGTCTGACAATTTAAACCTTGGTAGCTGATCAGCGGCGTGAAGGCGTCCTAAAATGTTTCCTAACGGTACGAACATATTTACCCATCAGCCTTTATTATCATAATGCGGCTCATATGCCCGCACGTTAATTACAATGTCACAAAACTGGTATCTCAGCTCTCATCCCCCATCCCTTCCAATCCCGCCCTGCAAAACCAGAGACAACAGAGGCAAGACGCAATGCATGCGAACGGCTACTACGCTGGTGTCTCTCACATTTGCTCCTCGTCTCCAACGTGCACTGCTCGTCCAGTTCGACGTCCTCGGGGTCCAGCTCCTCCTCGTCCTATATACACCCAATAACATCCTTGAATACATGGAAACGTTTAACACGTTTGCTGTTAATTCCTTTTTCTCCTTAAAGCTATTGCAGGTACTTTTGGATGTCCTTCGGAATATCGCCTTAGACGGATATCGATCTGCTCTTTTCATATTTCTCGAGTCATAACACACGTAACCTACCTTCCTCGAATATACTCAGAACTTGGCAAAAAGCACATTTAACGGTTCAAGAAAATTGTAGAATATTCTGGAACAATACTGAGTGATCTGCAAGAGATATTCGAACCTTTGTTGGCCCTATTAAATATGATCAAAATATACAAATTAAACAGCTATTATTTACTATAGGAATACAGTAACCTATCAGCTGGACCTACATATTCATTTCGCTTTACGATCACAAAATTAAAATTTTTCCAGAACCTTCTTAGGATTCGTTCATGTAGTGAACGGTATACACAGATTTGAGGTAGAGAGCAGAAGCACTGTTTCTATCCACGTCCTTCTCAGGGTCTTTCCATATTCTAAAACATCAGCTGCTACGCTTTTTGCACGTACCTGAACACGTTAAGGATTTAAACATCGATAATGTACCTAAGACATCAAAAATAAAGGACGTCTTTTACGCACGTGCTCGTTGTACGGCACGAAAGACAGAAAACGTCGATCTGCTCCAGCACAACACCTTGACTTCTTCAAGGATAGGATATAGAGGTTGCGGGAACGAGAGGGATAGAGGATGCGCGAGCGAGAAGGGCAGAAGATCCGCAAAGGAGAGCGCGCTCACCCGGTTCATGAGCACGGCGCGGCGGATCTCGCGGACAGCGTCGTACACGAGGCGCGAAGCGTCGATGAAATCGTTTTCGTCGAGCGCGCCTCCCGCGCCGCCGCCCAGCGCCGACACTGCTGCGTCTACGCGAACCGCGAACTTCGACATCACTATGGACAAGCAGACACAGCTCTGTGATACTGTTCAACGAGCAATAGATATATTGACTGTATTGTAGCGAAATGATAGTTTCTATGATATAACTCATAAATCTATAACAGGCGATAAAAAGCATGCCCTGCTGATTTCCTGAAGTCTTATGTCCAGTACTAGACGGACACAAGCTAATAGTGATTATAATGATGATGATCATGTCGATGATAATGTGTAACAGAATCACCAGTTGTAATAACTTGGTGATGACTGGTCTTAAAAAAATGTGTGTCATAATACTTCTCAATAAAAAATTATATCCAAATAGTTACGTCTCATTTTTCGACGAGCAAGGTCCAAGGAATTCTTAAGCAACGTTTTATTAATGAATGCTCTCAATAAATTAAAGAATTTTATAAACAAGACGAAATCAGTATTACATATTTAAAAATAAAAAAGGTGGTGTCAAAATGGAAATATTTTTAAAACCATTTATAATTATTACTACATCGTCAGGCCAGGTCCTTCACGGGGTAGACTCTTCATACGCATGTATAATAGTTTTATAAATTTTTAAAATTATTAAAATAAAGAAAATAACAAAAACTTAGTCTAATATTACTACAGTTTGTTTCAGCTAATATTCGACCATACGTGTCAATATTAAAATACATATTAAAGTCAGTTTACTTGTAGTATTTGAGAGGAAATAGCCACATTTGGGAGGGTGTTGTAAAATTATTCAAACAAAACACAATGAAATAGTGTCTTTTCAATGTATGTCATGTATGTACGGCTAGATTGTAAAGTATTACTAACAATATTAAATGTACACACACCGATTGAAATGCAAGAGAAACACAAGCGAATACAACACGACAGTGTGGTCTGACCCTAAGTTTTTGATTAATACTAATAAATAAAGTTTAATTAATGACAAACCTTGATTTATAAGTGCATTGCAAAACATTCACATGTATACACATTAGCCAGTATATATATACATTAAAATATACAAGGATACATACATATGTATGTGTGTATACATATGTATATGTATGTATGTTTATGGGTCTATATACGTATTCGTATATATACAACGGCGCCGCCATCTTTATAGAGCACGTGTGACAGGTAGACTCGTGATTTTGTAAGTGACAATTTAAAATAGTTACTACCGTGACATAACATAAATAACTTTTGGAATACTACGAATAAACGAAGTGCTTGTGGAGTTTTTTTTTTTAAGGAAGATAATATCAAGTCTTCTGTTTTCATTAACAGCCCATATCCGTCCACTGCTGGACATAGGCCTCTCCAATAGCACGCCACTGAGCTCGATCTTCAGCTCATCGCATCCAACTGCTGCCAGCTACTTTGCGTATAACGTCACTCCAGCTAGCTGGAGGGCGTCCTAAGCTACGTTTGCCAAGACGCGGTCTCCACTCCAGAACACGTCTACACTCTAACGGTTATCGGTTCTGCGAAAGATGTGACCAGCTCACTGCCAGTTCAGCTTGCAAATTCTTCGGGCTATATCGATAACTTTGGTTCTCTGTCGGATCGTCTTATTTCGAATTCGATCCTTCAGAGAGACACCGAGCATAGCCGTCTCCATAGCTCGCTGAGCGACCTTAAATTGGTGAATCAGTCGCAATGTGAGTGTCCACGTCTCACCTCCGTATTTCATAAGAAAGAACGCACTCATTGAAGACTTTTGTCTTCAAGCTTAGCGGTAGCGGTGACGAAAAAACCAGACGAAGTTTCCTATATGCTGCACAGCCAAACTGTATCCTTCTGCAAGCTTCCCTCTCTAAGTTGTTTCTACTAAACTGCAAGGCTTGCCCGAGGGAGACGTACTTCTGTACAACCTCGAGAGGGACCGCCACCCCCATTAAGAGCAATCTGTTCCGAGAGGGCATGTATATTGAACATTACTAAAGTTTTGTCCAAGTTCATCCACAGACCGATGCGAGCAGAAGAATCAGCCAGGCTACTCAGCATATATTGCAAGTCCTGCACGGTTTCCTGACAAGATGACGATACAATCCGCAAATCTCAAGTGTGAGAGATACTCGTCGTTAACGTTTATGCCCAGCCCTTTCCAGTGTAGCGTCTTGAACATATCCTCCATGGCATTCGTGAACAATTTTGGTTGATGATGATAATATCTGTACATAATATCATGCATGTGCATGTGGTAATATATTCAAATATACACACTTCGTAAAGGTGAAGGAGAGACGCCTGCTATACATGTACTGCCACGAATGCTAATGTTTCCGAACGCGTAACTGGTACAAGTCTAGCAGTAGACAGTGCGAGCGCGACATGTATATTACTCTCTTTATTGCACTATTAGCGGGAGCCAATAATTTCATAATATACGTAACATCGCGCCTGTAACCCCCGAATGAGTAGGCAGAGGTGTGTAGTACACTCCCACGTTTCACCAGTTACGTTTGCGTCCCATGGAATAGGTGGTGAGCCTATTGCCATACACCGAGCACAGATCCAGACTCCGAGTTACGAACAGAAATTCTAAATTAGAAAAGTACACGAGGTTCAAAAGTAAACAGATCGGGTACCTGGGATTTGAACCTAGGACGTCCCAATCGACAGTCGCGCTTGCAACCACTCAACTAACGAGACGGTCCAAAATATCATCACATATCTATAGTGCTGTTCTGTTGCTAGGGAGTAGTGCCTATCACGAGTTACGATATGAAGCCTCACATAACCTTCAATTCTGGTAGTGTCAAATGGCAGATGTTACTCGTCTTAGAAGACATTCTAGAAAACTATAGTGTGTAAGGGAATTTCGCAATGTTGTCATTCACCGTTATAGCCAGTAAACACTCGTGCTGATCACACTGATAGACACGAACAACATTTTTACATTTGTACCTAGTGGGAATCGAACCCACAACCTTCGCTCAGCAGATAGTGCCACTAACCACTGGAACATTCATCTTGTCGGCATCTTATTTATTATCATTAAGTACAGACAAGCTTTTATATAATTTCATAAATTTTAATACATGTGCTAAATTAATTAATTTGATTTAATGAAAAGTTTATTTTCTTCTCTTTAAGGCAACTATATAAAAGGTTTTAAAAAAAAAAAATTGCCATTAATTTATATATACATATGTATATTTTTTAGTTATGTTGGATTTAATGTGACGTTGTATTAATTTTCGTGTGCTCCTCAGCGAGCCCTTTGATTTGATACGCATACTGCAGTGCAAAAAAAAAACTAGTCCGCCATCTGGGATGATCCGCTATATTGAAATTAGAATGAAGTCACATAGCTAGGCATGCATTGTCATCCAAAATAGGTGGGTAGACCAAATTTCAGCTCAATCGGATAAAGATAAATGATTTAAAATTCAGTTGCAAGATTCCACCCGGAGGAGCATGCGTACATTGCGAGTTAAATAAATAGATAAAATAAAAAACTTGTATTTACATTATTCATTTGTTTATCATTGTCTGCCTCGTTGGTCAAGTGGTTTCGAGTGTCACTTCTGATTAGTAGGTCGCGGTTTCGATTCCCGGGTCGGGTACTATTGGATTTTTCTAATTTAGAATTTCTAGTAGTGACTCAAAGTCTGGAGTTGTGCCAGGTGTATGGCAATATGCTCACCACATATTCCATGGGACGTAAACGTAACTGGTGAAACGTAGAGTGTACTACACTCCTCTGTCTATCTCCTCGGGGATTACAGGCGTGATGTTACGTTATTTTTTCGTTCTTCGCTCCTTCTATTTCTTTGGGTTTTTGCCTTTCGGTCCTTACATTTCCTTTCTTTTTGTAAATTGTTGAAAGCGCGTAGTATCAGCTCGATTATTGACGGAATTTCAATCGAACTAGTTGGAGCTAATTGGCTCTCTGGAGAATGATTTGTGTGTAAGTTAGAAATTGGCTTAACCTTATCGATTCCAGTAATATAATATGTTTTATCAGATATCTTTGTATAATTAGCTTATGTACCGAGATACGGCCGTTTATTGATTTCGGTACATTCGTCGCGCGTGGAATTCCTGTAAGAACGACGACGAGAAATACACAAATAGACGATGTGGTATTTAAAATTCCTGATACCGTTGGTGGTGGTGATAGCGGTGGTGGTGCCGATCGTGGTGGTGTTCACGAGGAGCGACGGGGACGTGTATCCGACTGTGAACACCACAGTGGGGGTGATACGAGGCCGGGACTCGGAAGATGGCACCTACTCGATGTTCCTGGGCATACCTTACGCTGTTGTTGACCAGAGAAATCCGTTTGGGGTAAGTTATCATTTTCCTGCTTATTACCTTGATGGAATGTTTGTTGCATGTTAATATATTTATATGGCTCAGTGGCGTGCCATTGGATAGGCCTAGCAGTGGACGGAAACAGATCCTGACGATAATGTCGATGATGATGTTGTGTGTACCTACACATATGTATAGCTCGTCAACATCGGTAACCATTTTGCTTTATAATCTTCGTGTCAGTCATTGTTTCTTTGGTTTCCGTTTTTAAGTGACTTTTCACTTCATCGATCTGCATTTTAAGCCTTAACCTTTCTCATGCCCTACAAAGATTCATACCTTATTATTTGCTATTTATATGTATTAGTGTAACGCCTTACACTACGGACAATGACGAACTTATTACCTTAATACCTCATCACAATCTTCACCAGTCAATCCTGGGTGATGCACATGCACCTGAAGGGTTTATGATGGTGATGACGTCTTTATCTACCACAATAATGCCAATTGTCAGTATTTCTGTATTTACTTTATCTTTATTGCTCCGTGCACTGTAGAGTTATGTGGGTAGTCCAATAAGTCAGATAATACAGCAACGAGAACCTAAACGTTTAAACGTAAAACTCCCACTTCGGTGTTCCGGGGTTCGATTTCAAGTTCGCACCTTTACCATACTCTGTAACGGAGTGTAACAGTGAAGGAAAACACCATAACGTAGTGTACTTTGGCCTTCAACTTCCTAATAATAAAAGAAAACCCATGTCCAAAACTGGAACTACAAAAAGGTGGATGATGGTAAATGAGGTATATTAATGATATTACTGATCATAGTTCGGTTTCGGACTCATCATCATCATCATCGACCCATTAACATTCCACTGTTGGAATACGGGTCTCCTCTCATATTGAGGTTTCGGACTATAATCTATATATGATATATCGTATGTCACAATATGTACACGTAACGAATTACTTATGACGATAACATGAATATGATATCTGAAACGTTTTCACGAAAATTATAAACGTTGGTTGACTAAGTTCTATGTTCGAGTGCTATTGAATCTTTCTAACTTAGATTCTCTAGCAGAAATGTCTAGTAGTAGCTCGCAGTCTGGATCTGTGTATGGTGTATAGGCTACCCACATATTCCATGATGAAACGTAAACCTAACTTGCGAAACGCTAAAGATCGAGGTCAGTGGTGTACTATTGGAGTATGTCCAGCATTGGACGATGACGGATGGATAATGTCGATTATGACGATGATGATGATAGGTTGACACAATGGCTAGTCATCATCATTATCAGCCTATTTCCGTCCACTGCTGGACATAGGCATTTCCAATAGGACGCTACTGAGCTCGATCTTCGGCTTGTCGCATCCAAATGCTGCCAGCCATTCTGCTAATATTTACAATAAATAATTACATGGTTTCGTTGACAGGCAGCAACACCGAATCCGATATTCGAAGACGTGTTCAACGCATTCAATGACATGACGCGTTGCCCGCAAGCCTTTGCCTGGGGACCGTCTGCCAGTTCCTTGGACTGCCTCCAACTGAGCGTGTACGTGCCAAAAACTAACGACAAACCTCTACCTGTGCTGGTCTACATACACGGTGGTCGGTTCATAATGGGATCGTCCAGATTGGACAACTTCGGGCCGAAGTTCCTCCTCCGCCACAACGTCATCTACGTGTCTCTACACTACCGCTTATCGGTGTACGGCTTCATGTGCCTGCACACGCCCGAGGTACCCGGCAACCAGGGGCTCAAGGACCAATTGAACGCATTAAGATGGATCAAGAACAACATAGCGGCGTTCGGTGGCGACGTGGACAACATCACCGTGTTTGGCGACAGCGCTGGCGGTGTGTCAACGGACTTGCAACTGCTGTATGCCGACGACGGCCTGTTTCACAAGGTGATAACCCAGAGTGGCACTTCTTTGTCGCCGTGGGGCGTCGAGGAACCCGACTTGGACGCAGCTTTCAAAATCGCAAGTCACATGGGTTATGATACCAACGATTTGAATGAGGCTCTACAGTTTCTGTTCAATCAGACGGCGGCAAATGTACAAATGGCGGTGACGCGGCTATCGATGCGATTCACGCCGTGCATAGAGAGGCCGTTTCCTGGCGTGGAGAGTTTCATGACTGTACATCCAGTCAGCACACGGTTAACCAGAGCTAGAAACATGCCGTATCTTGCCGGCTACAACGACGACGAAAAACTGATGACGTACGGCGAGATGCCGCCGCATATGTTCGACACGTTGGACATATTCAACTACAACATGCACCTCGGTTTCCAATTCGCCGACAAACATGATGAGATGAAGGCGTTCGTGAGGCGATTCTACGCTGGCGACGAGCCCATGAGCGCGCAGCTGAGACAGCCGGTGACCGACTTTGAGTCGGACTTCCTTTTCGTTCATCCGACCCAACGTTCTTTAGGTAAATACTTGGCGAGCAACGGTACGGCGTACCACTACGTGTTCACGTATATTGGTGGCAGGAACATGTTGAGGATGAGAATGAACATAACTGAGGGTGGAGTGTCGCATGCGGACGAGCTGGGCTACCTGTTCGATCTTCCCTCCATCACAGACACACCCTCGCCGGACGATCAGCTGATAATTGACAGAATCACCACGCTCTGGACTAATTTCGCAAAATATGGGTAAGTTTTTTTATAGCCTTGTGGACCTGACGCGATTGCAGATTGCAAGCGATCTGTAAGTAGACAGGGTGCTGCTAGTCATAAAATCCATCAACTGAGCATGGTCGTGCTTAGGAGAGCACGTTAAAAGGTCCGTTCCTAATGTTATCATTAAGTTCAAATTCAAATTTGACACCAAAAAAGCTGCCAAAAAATTCTTCGCGATGGGTTGGTCGTTTATAAATTGCTTTCATACTACACTCCTGTAACAGCGCGATGGAGTATGCTCCAGGCTTTCGCCATTAATGGGCGAGATCAGTGCGTAATAGTGGGATAAAAAAAGCGTGGAAATGGAATTCGGTACATTAGAAGTAAATAACAAATAACATCCTTTATCATTTATGATTGATAAAGGCGAAAAAATGATCAGGTCCCATTTTGTGAAACTTGATGTGATGTATTTTTATAGAAGCAACATTTACCTAATTTATATTATGCAAAATACGCCTATTTATACACAATTCACTTTTTATATATCTTTTAATAAGAATGCCATAAGAATGGCTGAGGATATTAAATTTCGAATTAATAAGGGCAGTCGTAGAAAACTTCGTAAAGATTCTGCATTTATGAAAATTGTACCCCATATTTAGGCAGCAGATTGTGATTTTAATGTGTCAATGTGACAGGAAATATACAAATGTGAATTAACGATCAAAGTGTAAATGAATGTATAATAATTAAATTTGCTCAACATTTTATATTCACTGGCATTGCGGAGGTCGAGTCCATTAAAAGCTCTATGAAAATTTACATATAAAACGCTAATTAAAAGTCTTCTTTATTACCTCAATAATAGAGTTTAAGATGAATTGAACGATACCAAATAATGCAATTAAATTACTTTTACACTTGCAGGGAGCCAACGCCAGAGATCACGGAACTCTTGCCCGTGAAATGGCTTCCAGTGACCAAAGACAGGCTCAACTACTTAAACCTAACCAAGGCTATGCACATGAGGGCCAGACCGTTCCACCAAAGGCTCGCTTTCTGGGACTTCTTTTACGACACCAACAAAGAGTACGTCAGGGGATATGGAGAATAGGGTTATTCTATATTTATGTATCTATAACTGTACCGCGGTGGAATTATGTAAAAACGTAGTTCTATATACATTTGAAAATAAAAGATAAATTATTCACCAAAAACGTCTTTTGAATTGTCGAAAGCGTTCAAAACTCGAATAACAACAATAGGTGGCCGAGAATAATCCCTTGAAGAAGTCATGCGTAATAAGTCCTTCACAGATAAAAAAATATTTATCGGAATTATCTCTCCATTTCTTTGGTAATCATTATCATCGTCAATTTATCATAATTATCATAAATGCCGTGTCATTACATGCGTACCTGAAATAGATTCGCGATATACACATTCATTGTCGTTACACGTAACATCACGTTTGTATCTCCCAGAAGGGATAGGTAGGGATAGAAGGGATAGGCAGTGACGTATAGTACGCTTCCACGTTACACGAGTTACGATTACGTCACGCTGGAAAAGGGGGTGACCATGTAGATAGTCATAATTCCGATATCCTTTTATTAACTTAATGTCACAAATGTAAAACTTTTAAAGAAACTATTTGTGAAAACAAAACCCATTTTTTTCGTTCTTAACAATATGGCGTCCAATTCACATTAGGTCGTTACTTTTGTCCTACCCTATAGAAAGAACGGCAATTGTAAAAATAATAAATCAGGTATGCACTGCGCAGGTGCCAAAGGAGACCATGGCTCCACTGTCTTTACTGGTGAATCGTTGGAGTACAACACACCTCTGCCTACCCTTTTGTGAAAATATGGGCATGATTTTATATCAATAATTAAATCGCGATTATGTCACAACAGCTTGAAATCGAAACAGAGATGAATAAATGTAAACAGACAACAGTTATATGAGAAATCAGTCACAGTTTGAACGTGACCTTGTGAAATACGACATAACACATATATGTATATATAATGTACATGTGTCGAATTTAAACTGCGTATGCCATCAATCAAGGCTCGCTTTGCATAACTCGAATTATATGGGCGATGGCTGGAGATGTGAGAGCTACTTTATATAGCTAGTTTACATGTATACACACACACATATAAAGTCAAACGCATAGTATGTGTGTGTGTGTGTGTGCTTGTGTCTTTGTGTGTACCGTGATACAGATAGAATTGAGGATCTGTACGAGATCTTTCTTCAGGGGCCAAAGTAGAACGGAATGAAACTCAAAAACGGCTACAATATTTTATAGAGAATATATACAGTACTATGATTTAGAAAATACAGAGTATCTATGCAATTTATATTTTTATATGTACGCAGCTAGACAAACAACCTGATAAAAAACCCATGAATAATATTATACATACATATAGCGGCGGGTCATACATTAACATAGTGACTTTGAGCTATAGAGATGTGTGTGGAACGTAGGTTACGCCCTGACTTTGCCCCGAATCGATATTTGATAATAAATATCGATATGATTATTATACTTGAATATGTTTACTACATACATACAGACAGACAGACAGCAATACATAATATAGTCAAACTAGGAAGGTTACAGGTAACACGTAGTTAGCCCAATAATTGATAAGAATAAAAAAAATAGTTTTTCAATTCTACCCTCGCTTGCAATCACTACATTCGTATATAAAACGGTAATTTTTTTTTTAATTTTCTCAAAGAATTTATTTATGTACAGAAACACAAACGATACTATATGCAAATACATATATATATTAATATTTCAGTGATTTAACAGGTGTAATTAGTGTGATCACCGCATGGTTGTTGGGCTCTGATCGAATGTGGATAACATTGGCTCGTTGACCTTGCTTGGCCGCGTCTCTCAAGTATACGGTATTCATCTTTTTTAAATTTAGGACTGAATTTTGGCCTACCATTCCAGCAATCTTGGGTTTTGGATCCTATTTTTATCGTAAGTTTCTAATGCTGTAACAATTTGTGTTTCCCTCTGAAGGATATGCTAGCGCCCACGTGTCTAATAAAAGGGAATGACATTAGTAAGTAATATTATTTTCCCTTTTTACCCCTCGCAAGGGGTTGATTTACAAAAAATAATTCAATAATCTGTCTTTTCCTAGGATTGTTATTTATGAGTAGTTAACTCATATTTTCAAATAAAATTTCACTCATTATACTCTAAAATAAGATTTTTGCTTTGCCGAGTAAAAAATTATTAGACGGACGAACAGACTGACGCACGTAGTCAATTATAGATGAACAATATTAATATGAGCATAATGTTTATAATACAAAAATGGGGTCATTTATTGAATGCAAATTTGGCAGGCGAGATATCGGGTCAGGGGAGATGGGTGATACGTCATGCGTTGAGCAACACACTGCTACCAGCCGTTAAGGGTCACCGCACATTGTCGACTTGAGCATTGTGAGTTATTAAAAACTTAAACTGTGATAATAGTCTAGTGATAGTGGAGTTGTGGAGATATTATAATAGTAAATAGATTTTTTATTGTATTAATATGGTGAGAAGATTGGTTAATTAAGAAAATTCCTGTTTTAGGAGATGCGGAGGTGTATATGAAATGCGGTATTATGGCTAATAAAGGATATGTACTACAGATGACCTTAAGGCTTTAAAAAAATTACATAGTTATATTACATGAAAAAAAAGTTGTATGACGTACTTAATCACAAAATACAATAAAGAGATAAAAAAAAACATTTCTTCCCGCACACC
>DWJK01001044.1:0-18400 GCA_018248815.1 Croniades pieria auraria | reverse complement strand
TGGCCAGCGTGGCGCACTACGGCCTTAACCCTCTCAATATGAGAGGAGACCCATATTCCAACAGTGGAATGTTAATGGGTCGATAATGTGAACATTCAAAAGCTTTCATAAAATATTAAATAATATTGCTGTTACTGCCTCACTGACAATTACTCTACGTTAATATTTGGACTATTTACATAAATACGGACAATTATACCCATCGTTCAGTTTAACTAATTGATACAATAATTACTTGAGCATTATCTTTCTTATTATGCCCTCATGCCAGGTCCCTTACGGGGTCGGCAGAGGCATAGGCTATATATATAGGCTTTATACATAGGCTTTATACGTAGGCTTTATACGTAGGCTTTATACATAGGCTTTATATAAAGGCTTTATACATAGGCTTTATACATAGGCTTTATATATAGGCTTCATACAAAGGCTTTATACATAGGCTTTATATATAGGCTTTATATATGGGCTTTATAAATAGGCTTTATATATCGGCTTCATACATAGGTTTTATATATAGGCTTTATATATAGGCTTATAGGAGGCTTTTGTTCATAAGCCCCAAGCTGGACATGCGGGTTAGGGATCCTTGAAGACACTCAGTACTACCTGCCGATCATTCGACCTTGTCAACCATCATCTTCGTCTTCCTTCGTCAAAGTGAAATCGCAAACTAAAACAGTATTGTGCCTACAAACATATATTTATCATCCGTGCATATCTGATAGTGACCTAGGTCACAGCTGACGTCAGTGCCCGGGAGCTGTAGTATCGGAGAAGCTATTGTAGCGTTGAATTCATATTTGATGGATACAACACAGACCGCCCAAAGAAAAAACATGTGTATGATTTTTTTCTAGTTTCGCACTCTTTTTTTCTATTCTACGTTGTTGTTTTCACAAAATTATATCATAACATCACGCTTGTAAGGCTAGATAGGAGTGTAGACACGCCGACGTTTCACCAGCTATGTTATACGATCGATGGAATAGGAAGGTAACTTATTGCCATGCACGAGCATAAATCCAGACTATGTGGGTACTAGGAATATCAAGTAAGAATAACCCAACAGAACTTAAAACGGGGATCGAACCCAAGACCTCTTGATTAACAGTCACGCTTGCAACCACTAGACCAACGAGGCAGTCAATATTTAACACTAATTCCTTTATTGATGTACTTAAAATAGCGTTCATTTAATGCCATATATTAGCTAGACAATATAGATATAGGTGTAATAAAGAGTGCTGGAAATATTGTAATAAGCATTTTTGTAATCAACAACTTTGTGCTGAGTAACATTTACTAATGTAACACAAAAATATATGTGTGTGTGTTTATAGGTCTGTGTGTGTGCGTGTGTGATATGTAAGTTATGTGCATGGTAAATTATGTGCTAGCATTTAACGCGTAATGTGAATGTCGCTTGCGTTTGTCAACGGATGCAGTATTTATATTAAAATTATGTAAATACTGTGACATCATTATTGCTCAATAATTTCGAACGGCAGGAATATGTTGTGATATATCGCTAGTTTATGAAATACGTCTAGCGTGGGGATATAGCTCAGTGGTAGAGCATTCGACTGCAGATCGAGAGGTCCCCGGTTCAAACCCGGGTGTCCCCTAGAATTTTTGTGTGGTTTATTTATGTTATTTAATTATAAATTACAAAAGATGAAAATATGTTATTGTTGAGCCTTTTTATTTAAATAAATATTTTTTTTTTTATAATTAGATCTTTGATTAAATATTAAATTTTAAAAATCTTGTCATTTCATTAGAAAATATTCTAGCGATCAATTTAATAAATTTCTGAAATAATAAAATGTTAGATTGTGCATCCCAATTAAAAATATTAAACAAAATTGTTATCAAAAGTTACCGCGAAAGAAAATCATATTTTTATTAATGTTACACACCTTTTTTTTTCAAATATATTATATATTATATTATATATTACGTTTACACAAAATAATTATATTTCGATAATATAACGGAAACAAATTTATCAAAAGATTTCCCAACGCATAAATACTTGATCTTACAAAAAAAAAACACTGAATAATGCGCTGATACATTCGGAATTCAAAAACATTACCATGCAAAAATTCATTATAATGTGAACTAAAAATCACCGACGAACAGAACAAAACAGAAAAGAACGACACATTTAAATATATTCATACGGAAACTGCATATTAAGTACTGGGAATTTGGACTGCATTACAAATTACAAAGGACTTCCAAACATAGCAGTTCGCGGAGAAGCAATAAAAACTTCCGTTTTTACACGGATCCGGCACTATTCGGCAAACTATTCAACAAACTATTCACATTAGAGACGTCTTTTCATCCTGTCTCGAGACAAATCTGCGAACTTGTTACTTCCCCTTGCACCCCATACAGGGTAACTAACCGACTAGATATTTTTTCGAGACATTTTAATAAGAATTCAGTTTCGATTTTTATTGTTACTGATATTGCAGGACAATCAGGATTTTTGCGATAATAACTAAGTATGAATAAAATTCGTTTTAAATTTATATACATTTGCCTTAAATATTATGAAGTGTAAAGAGAATGGTAATCAGTTTTTCTTGAAATTAAAGGTGAATTCTTTATATTTATTTTAATACAAATAAACACCAAACCTAATTATTTAAGAATTATATTGAAAATATATTGTTTTTTACGAATTACACAATTCGATCCGATATTTTTTACTGATTTTACGTCCCCCTTTTGGGCGTGGGTAACAAATTGTAACAAATATGTATATACTGGACTGCCTCGTTGGTCGAGAGATTGCAAGTGCGACTGGAGATCGGGAGGTCCTGGGTTCAAATCCCGGGTCGGGTACTATGGGAATTTTCTCATTTAGGATTTCTAGTAGTGACTCGGAGTCTGGATCTGTGCCCGGTATATGGCAATAGGCTCACCACCTATTCCATGGGACGTAAACGTAATTTGTGAATGGTGGGAGTGTACTATTAGACTCTTCTGCCTACCCCTTCGGGGACTACAGGCGTGATGTTAAGTTTAACAAATATATACTTATACCATCTACCAGTGCAGGTTGAACAATATATTACCTTGATGATTCACTTTTTTAGTTGACGTTTTAAACTTCCTTTAATCTAAGACGACGCTGGATTTCCAAATGAATATAATTGGACCGATGTAGTTCAGGTATCCTTAAAAGTACTAAAAGGCGTGTTCCACTACACACACATTCCGTACACCACCTATTCCGTGAGACGTAAACTTAACAGGTAAAACGTGGGGGTGTACTACATTCCTCTGCCTACCCCTTCGGAGATTACAGGCGTGATGTTACTTCACTAATAAACTTTTAATTAATTAGCTAATTGTACGCACAGTCATTAGCCAGATCAGTACATGGTAGTATGTTTATAATTAGTATGAACTAATGCCTGGCTCATTCGAAATAGGCATATTGCACTTCTGAGCACTGAAAAAGTGGCCTCTCTGAAAGACAAGCTGGCAGTTATATGTTCCTATTTCTTATAATGTGAACAATATAGCATGTATAAGTATCACTTTAAAAACATGTCAGGCACCACCAAGAAAATCTACACTGATCTTGTTATCACGTTATGTGAACTACAACAGTTATAATGTAGTACGAAAAATCCCCAACAAATTCGGCACTATCTCTAAATCTTCTAAAAGCCGGTGTCCCCTCTCACCCCTTCTATGTAGGACAGTCCGCATAAATTGAGGATTCGTTTGGATATAAAAGCGCCATTTTAGGTCACGTAAAATACAAGACGAGAATAAATGCCAATGCTTGAATGTAGAGTGGGGTCTATTAATGGCGGTCTAATGGACACTGAATTTAACGGTCAAATCCATACGCTAATATCGGCAAGGGTCGGGTAAGTATTCCAATGCATTTGCGATTGGTTTTAGAATAATGGACATGAATAGAGAGTTCGAGATAAATCCTAATAGTAAGTAGAGTTTGAATGTCTATTTTGTGTTGGTATTTAAGTCTTTTAGAAGTCGACTGACAATCTATAACCACGAATGTAAAGACTGGTCTTCGTTCAGATCATGTTTGCTTGGGAAACTCTGTACAGCTGCATTTTGTTTTTCACATGTCCGTAAACTTTGAAAGTTTTTCGGTATTTTATTGTATTAAAGCATTAACAATATGACCTTGAGTTTTCAAAATATGAATGTGTTAAATAATTCTATATATATACAGTTAAGCAGAAATCAGCTATTATTATTTTTTTATACGTAACATCACGCCTGTAATCCCCGAAGAGGCAGGTAGAGAAGTGTAGTACACTCCCACATTTCGCCAGTTACGTTTAAGTCCCATGGAATAAGTGGTGAGCCTATTGCCATACACCGGCCACACATCCAGACTCCGAATCACTACTGGAAATCCTTATTTAGAAAAATCGAATAGTACCCGATCGGCAGTCGCGCTTGCAAATACTCGACAAACGAGGCACTTTATTATTTTTGAAATAGTTTAATGCAAAATTTCATTCTTTTCACTTTTGGAAAAACATATTAATGTGTTTCCTAGTATCAGTCAGAATTTGTATACCTATTTAGACTTTTTTATTTAATATATTGTTTCAAGTTCCTTTATATTAATACTATTATATTACTAAGTCATTTGTTTATTAACCCTGATTAGAATCGCAAAATAAATTTAAACTAGCTACTACTTACGGAGAAACATATGTGGAACAGGGGAATATTCCGTTCTTCAATGTCAACGGCTTGACCACAGACAACTATGTACTCGTACATATCTATACCGCAAATTGACGTTAGCTGTCAACTGTCAGTTGTCAATCTAACCAGATCTATGTTCATATCGTTTATATGACGTTGACTACGAAAATAGTTTTTTACTTTTCATTTGAATTTTCGTTCAAATTACGTTTATTTGCGTTGTCTATATATAAATGTAATATTTTTATTTGTAATAAACAAAACACAACGATAGAATAGAAGAGTTGCAACGGGATATGACGGTGTATTCTTTTTAGGGGTTTCAGAGCACTGTTGGTTACTTTTACATGAAAAAGTTCTATTTTTTCCTCTATTCCCCTCTATGTTACATTCAGAAGCGCTTTAATGTCAAACAGAAATATAGAAAAAAAAAAATGGCGACACGGCGATAATGATATAGATAATTTCGGTGACAAGTATTTTGTCAGCTACGCCTCGGCCGGAGCGTTTTTGATGTGATTTGCATATTATAATAGCGTTGAAGTTGTTTTTGTTTTCAGCTTCAGGGGGCAAAATGAAAAAGCGAATAAATTGTTTTGAAGATCCCACGCTGGAGCAATGTGTTGGAATAATTCGGGTTTTCTTGAATTTTTGGTAAACCTTCGTCCCTTGAAGACTATTATAACATATTCTACTGCCAAGGGTGAATGGATGAAGCAGAAAATATGATGAAAAAATGTAATAAAATAGGTAAAAAAGTCTTTACATTTGTATATATACATATATGTTTAATTACCATTAATAAAAATATAAGTATGAAACCAGTATTATGTTAACTCCATTTTATTAACTCCTTTTTGTTACTCCGTTATTATATTAATGCCTTTTTAAGTTTATATATACATTTTTCTAATAAATATTAGAATTTGTATTACTGCACTTATTCCCTTATTGTTTATATTTTACTTCATTATAAAGAAATCTATGATATTGGAAAAAATAAAGGAAATGAATGTAATTTCTATACAATGATAGTTTCAGCAAAAGATCAGTGGGTCTTATTGTGCACCATCCGTGTAAACCTCCGCCTTCTTTACACATGCCGAGTTCTATCAGCGGAGTGCTTTTCATTTGGGCTGAAAAAAGAATGAAAGAAAGAAGAAAAAATTGGCGCTTAAACACCTTTCGGGCTTACGAAAGAGCGACGAGCGTTTTGCACTATTTTGAGCTTCATTATTTTTGTACTCGACTACCAAAAAACTTGAGTGTGACACTTTGAAAAGGGTTCCCAGCTGACGGAAAAATGTTATAAAATTATCATGAAAACATTTTCATATGAACACAGAATTATTGTTCACAAAACAGTCGGACAGATTTTCGTACTATGCTTTATACACTTAAGACAACAATGAATACTATAAAAATAATCATGAAAATTTTAAAATGCTGATAAAAGTGATACTTTTAATACAGTGAGGTTCATAGTAAAATTTCTCTCAATAAAGGCAAAACAAATTTAATGTAAACATTGCAGTATTTGAGCTTAAAACTGCAGTATATGTATAATATTGTTTAAAAACTACACAAAAATCTACTGAAAATGAATACGTGTAGAATGAAATTGAAACACTATAAGAAAAACATTGGTTAATGCTACATAGGATTTCTGAAATTCACACGCGACATAAAAAAAAATTCGAAACGATAAAATAATTTTTTTTGTGAATAAGCAATATCCAATTTCAATATTAAAAGACAATTGTACAGCTGAAGCCCAGTAACCAATAAAAATAAATAAAACGTCACATTGAAAGCAATATTTCTCTGTGAGACAATAAAGTTCTCTCTTGAGGTCAATGTCTTCGAGCTCTGTTTTTACTCAAATGGCATTCTGTTTTATGAAAATCAGAAACTATTTTTATATTTCCTCGGCGTAGTACTATTTGTTCACTGAAACCGCTAACATGTATCGAAACGTAAATGTAACATCACGCCTGTAATCTCCGAAGGGATAGACAGAAGAGTATAGTACACTCCCACGTTTCACCAGTTACGTTTACGTCCCCATGGAAAAGATGGAAACCCTATTGCCATGCACCGGGCACGGATCCAAATTCCGGGACACTGCTAGAAATTCTAAATTGTAAAAATCCAATAGTACCCCACCCGGGATTTAAACCCAGGACATCCCGATTGGTAGCCGCGCTTGCAACCACTCGACCAACTAGGCAGGCGCTAAGATTTATTGACTTATTGCAATAAGTTGAACTTAAATTAAATATCGTTTTGTGGTCGTAATATCAACGTGCTATATTTTATTGCAGACAATAATTTGTATAGATCTCTAATTACTCTTGGTCAATTATGCTACTCGTATTGCAATAATTCGTCGTGTCTCTATACACGTAAAAATTTAATACCACGAATACATTGATCACTACGTGAGATTGCGGTGTCTTCGATTTGAGTAAAAATCTTATAAATATTCAAATTAGTGATCGGACACAGTATATGTTCTGAGCGGTACGGCACTCATTAGGGGACGCCTATGTCAACAAACAGGCTGATGATGATGACGATGATAAGAATGAGATCCATGTAAATGTACACTTGTTCATGTATTTATATGAATGTGCATGTAACGCTGGTAATCCCAGAGAGGCGTCATGAGCGTGGAGCATTAATTATTTAAAATTTGAATTTGAATTTGAATTAAAATAAAAAAGCCGAAAAGCTTAACATGACGAGTATATCTCAATTATTGGAATAATAATTCAGAGATGTGGAGAATTTAAGTGGATATTATAGTGATGTATTGACAGATTTAGTTTAATTTAAATAATAGACAAATTTAGTTAAATTTAAATAATACACAAACTTAGTTTAATTTAAATAATAGACAAATTTAATTTAATTTAAATAATAGACAAATTTAGTTTAACTTTAAAAACAATTCTTCGAAATTATGTAGAAAATCATTTTGAGGGAAGCAAAATTTTTTTAGAAAACATAAGCTGCATTGTCATCACGTTACATTTAGTTAACAACTTTCCCTTCCAGAACTCTCCTATCCAATAATAAAAATATCAGTAGTAAAACTTTAATTAAAACGCTACATCCAAAATCACTTAACCAATCAGCTAATAGCTTAGCTCTTTTTTCCAAAACCGAGCCATGTCGAACCGAAAACCTATTATTGGAGCAACGGGCAAATCAATTACATTATAGAACCTCCTCTTTAGAAGCTTTCAAATTAGATTTTATTTTCGTTATGTAATATTTTCTCTACACGGCTGTCGTCCGGGCTCATTAACGTGAAAGCATTTATACGATCTTCGTCATATTTACGAAGTGATTTCAGGGTTTGTCCGTGTTTCCTTTTTTTAATGCGGGCAGAGAGTTAATTCAATTTTGTGGTTATTTTATGTGTATGGGAGTTTGAAATACGCTTGTTATGGCGGGAGATGCCGGCGTGCTCGTTGCCAAGGGCTCGTTTATTGAGTTTTGGCGGCCAGAAAAGCTGCTTTTCTTTTTGCGCTCTGGAGTTTCCTTCTGTCATATCACATATTAGCTGATGGATACCTTTTGTCTACATAATCCTTCACTTTCCATAATTGCCCAGTAGGAAATTAGAGGTTATTCCAACGCTAAGCTCTTTTCCGGGATTCGTGCGAGCTCACACGTGTCACTCACTTAAAGACGAGTAAAGTCTGCCTCCTAATATCAAGAAAAGGAACCCGTTAGTAGACATATGATCTTATACACGCAAATGAATTCGATGGCTAATGGCCATTAGTGGCTCACGAAACAGGGCGATTGTTTCTCTGTCAGTGTCTTTATCCAAGTAGGGACATATCAGTGAATCAAGATAGGACATTGAAAGAGCTAGCTGTATCTAAAGGTGCCTTGAGAAGCACCTTATCTCTGGTCACAGCCACGTCCGCGAGAATCTTTACCTGCTAAATTATTTAGTTAAGCGACTTGCTCGGAAAGTAAATTGGCGATTATACAGATTTTGACCAGCCACTACGCCTGTCTGCCTACCACAATTAAAGCAACAAAGTGCGAGAGAAATGAAATAACTATAAATATAATACAAATTATATTCCTAATGTTTATCACTTTGTTATCACTCTTCGATTAAATGTAAATTTCGAAGCATTATAATAAAGCTGAATATTCAAAATTATTCCCCGCTTTTCGTAAATACGTGGTACCCGTTGTTTTCTTTCGTTAAAATTTCGTTTCGGAAGTCACCTTGCGTTAGATGGTGTTATTGCATAATTTATTCCGTCCGCTTCGTCTGCCTGCCGACAAGAAAGTGCGAAAGCGTAAAAACCGTCAAATATGTATATGTTCAAGGGAAATTTGTGTTTCAATCTCATTTGCTCATTATTAATAATTTTTTCGTTTATTTAAAGTTATTTTTTCGAGCTAACATTTTTTTAATCATTTTCATAGTATACACAGACGCTATGATTGCCTTATTAGACAAATATACTCGTATTATGGAATTTTGACAATGGAAATATGAGGTTGAATCTGTAACAAGAGAACATATAAATTAGGGTCACCGATAACTTTGTTATAAATAGCTGTAGCTAAGGACTTCGATTACGAAAACATCAAATATAAAAGATCTCTGGTCGAATTCTAAAAGTTACCGTGCAACGTTAATTTCGCTGCAACTGAAATGTTTTGCAAATGAAAGTTGTTTTTGTGGGTTCGCGAGAATTACACAGAACTGGACTCCGTCGGCACATTGAAAAGTTAAAATTGAGGTACTACGAAATGAGATTCAGTACAGTTCCAGATTGGATAGCACGGAAGAAATAAGAAAGGAAATAAAGCGCTGAGTTGTAACTTTGAATACACCGATGTATAGGTAATCCAAAATTAACCCGGTTTTTAAACAATATTTACACGACATTTTTGTAAAAACCAACCGCTACTATAAGTTCTCGAAAGTGTCTCACTTGATAATGTTAATCGTTTGCTCTATTTATTAATCAATGTTCGACAGTGATTTCATTTTTAATAATATTCTTTGTTAATGCTTAAATAAGATTATGCTTCTGGAATGTAAAACATCACGCCTGTACGTTCGCGAATGGGTAGACAGTGGGGTATAGTACACTCCACCGATGCACCTGTTATGTTATACCTCCCATTATGGTATAGGGAACTGACATAAAATATATGTAATATTGATAAATAATAATTGCGACAATATACCTGTTGGTTTATTTTATCAGGTCGAGTTGATTTAATAGAAATAAAATGTGTTTTAACTACACAATTTATTCACACTATAAATAAAATAAGTCGTACTTAGTGTCAAGTGTGTACTAAATATGTTTAAGTTTTTACTTTCAGTGACTACAATAGAACATTAGAATTCATACGATCAGAACGTGACGTTTGAACTTTTTAATTTATTGCAAACCAATCGAGAATAAATAGTACAGGTATTTTGTTTCTTTCACACCAGACAGTTATTTATTGAGTCATGAATACAGAGCAGAGTCGACTTGTGCTTTCCTTTTCGTTTTTTTTTCTTTGTTTTTTCTTTGTTTTGTTGTTTGTTTGTTTTTGTACAAAAGACTAAAGAGTTCTTTTATTGAATGCGCTGTCCATCCTAGTGGCTTTCGTAAAATTGCCTGAAAGGTTGGTAGTGACAGTTTTCTACGATTGAATATGTTTGGCTTTTTATATTGTGATTGGATTATTTATGAATCATTTTGTTGGTGCGTTTGCTTTAGAACATAAGTTACACGTAAAAATGAAGGATATTTGTTACATACATTTGTAGAGTTCCCAGAAAACGTCGTGATTGAGATATGGCACAATGTTCTTTGAGTGTCTAGCCCTATTATTGAATTCTATGATTATGAACATGAAAATGTAGTACACATACTTTTGGTAATATACAAATATCTTGTGTCCGTGGAAAATTCGAGATATTTGTACGAGTAGTATTATTGTGCATAACTATTTCTTATGAATGTATGTCGTAGGTTCAGAAACAGAAATATTCTCTTTCCCGTTTTCCTTTCCAACTCTGTTTCTTTCTCTCTTTTCTCACATAATATAAATTTTAATGTAATATCAATCGTAACATCACGTCTTTAATTCTCGAAGGGATAGGCAGAGGAGTGTAGCACACTCCTACGTTTATTGTCTAATGATAGAATACGTTTGTTATATGTTTTATTCTCTACTGATAAAACGTTTGAATCAAAGAAGTTTTGTATGAAAACGTATACTGTGAGATTGAGTGACTCATTTTAGACCGGTCAGTGGCACCAACATCACATGGCTATGTGAACAATTCGTGGTATATACACACCACAGTTGGTACAAAAAATATATAACAGCCGGTGGTATATGCTTACTGCAGTTGGTACAAAACATATACAAGAGAGAAATGAAAATCTTTTCTTTTCTTGTTAGTTCATTAAAATGTATGACATGAGAGGAATACAGAAAAAATGTTATGGACGCCTTTATCTTATTTAGCGACACATGAACAAACGATCAAATTATGAAAATGGAGTCATGTTTTCAAAATGGCGTCGTTGAATTGTTGGCAGAGAATTGAAGTGACGCTGAAGTATGTACATGTCACTGTCACAAAATTTTTTTTTTTTTTTTTTCTAATGTATTTATATAATGTTGTGACAGTGACTACAGCAATTTCTTTACAGCTACTTCATACAGACTAATCGTATCAGACAATAGTGACCGATAACAGATATCTATCACTACAATTTCATATTGATAATCGTGACACGCGGTCTTCAATGAACTCTCCAGGACTGACAGAAATGTTTATCGATATAGAGTTGATTAAGGGTGAAAATGCCAAATGAATTAAAAATATATTGAAGTTCTTGGCTTCTATTCTTACCTTATGCTATTTCATGAGGGGTTTTCTTTTAGTCTTAATCCATTCAAGCGGAATGATGATCTGTGTTAGACTGCATGCAGAATATGAATGCTGCACAGCGAGGGGAGGCTACAACGGTTCTCATTGTTGACTGTTGATAACATGATAAGTATATTTTAGAATAAATGTGGCGTTAGGCTCATCATCTATTACGTGGTAGGCTGCGTAAGTGGTAAATTATGTGAGTGTACTACCCTTTTCTGCCTACCCTTTCCTCGAAATATAGGCTTGATGTTATGGTTTGAAGAAAATATATTTTTTAAATATTTTTGAATGTAGTGTGTATAAACCTTTTCCAAGTAAATCCAAGGATATCGCAACTCGCAGTAAACTGGCTCGGTGCCGCGGCCCGATTGGCAACTGATTTATTTCTTACCTTCTAATACCTACAGAGCCTTCGCAGCTTTTCTTTACCAAACACAGAGAACAGTAACAAAGTTTTTTGGCGCTTTTTTAATACATTTAGGTCATAGTTCTTTTGTTGGTTTTGATATTGAACAGATATATATTAGTAATCGTAAAAGAATAATTTAATGTCGGAGAAACCAAGGGAAAAATAAGATTTGAAAAAAAAAATCCTTTTAGGAATGCTATGTACATAAGTATATGGGTTATACATTAATGTGCAGGTATTTACAATCTTATAAGTTACGTTAAACCTGTAAAAAATGTATACTTTTTTGAAATATTTGTTTCGTCGCCTTTTCTTTCGAATAAATTTAAATTATTTCATATAGTTTATTAAATGTCTTGTGCGTTGGTCATTTTTTTTGCGTTAAAGGGGCAATATAGCAAACGGCAAAATAGCAAACTCATGTAGGACACTTGATTTAAGATTTTCCATTTGCGCCCTAAGACTCTCTAGCCATTTCTAATCATAGTTAGAATTGTAATGCCCGCAAACAAAACCTTCTACGTAAAGGGACTAAAAGGTACATTGCTGACTTCTGTAGTTAGTTCTAGTCCAATTCTACTATTTAAGCGAGACATTGAAAGTATGTATTTACAAGCACACAAAATGGCCAAACAATGTTATATTATCAACTGTTTTGGAAACAACTTTGTAGAGTATAAGAATACGATTTTTTTAATCTAAACGTAGGTATCGAAATGTTTTTCTTTCTCTATTTTTACACTAAAAATTCCAATAGTGCTCACCTCGACTGATCCTCTCTAGGAACTATTGGCAACTGATTTATTCCAACCCTTTATAGCTGCCAATAAACAACCCTTCCGTTTGCTATCGATTACGAGATACGGTAAACGGATCGGTTGCTTGTTTCTTCTTAGGCTTCATCCTATTTACTTTTGGGGATGGTTTAACCCTTCGTACGGGAGCTATACGTTTTACAAAATTTTGTTTGAATATTTAATTCTTTGTGCGCATTTACGTATTACGTTACAATTGCGTAACGTAACATCAAGCCTGTGATCAGGGGTCGGCAGAGGAGTGTAGTACACTCCCACGTTTCACTAGTCATGTTTACGTCCCACGGAATAGGTGGTGAGCCTATACGTGTAAATATTCGGTTGGTGATGTTAGATACAGCCACATAAACATTTATTTGTGGCTGTATGTATGATCAGTTTTTATTTATATAATCGTTTTTCTCATTACGATATACACATAACTTATCTGGAAAAGGTTTCTATATAATATCGAAGTGATAAGATCGCCCAGTACGTAACTATCTTGTCATATAAACTTTTCATGTTGAATTTTCTTTATGTTACGTAGTGTAAAATTCTTATGTAACCTTCTTCATTTGTTTTTATTCGTATGGAATAAATGTTTACTGTACGAGTATCGATATAGACTTTGACTAAACATAAGAATGGATAAAATGAAGGATAAACTCCATTATCGATTAAATTTTAAGGTATTTTATAGCTTATTTCATTGTGTGCCAGTCTAACGCTTGCATGTATTTCTATTTCATTCGATTTACTTCTACAAGTCTCTAATACTTTGTAAATGGATTTAAATTAAAGGCTCTATATAAAAAGAATATGATTTAAATACACTTGAGATAATGTCTCAGATATGCTTACAAAATGCTATTGAGGCGAGGAATTAACATCTAATAACATGTCACAGATAGAGACAAAGCTTAGACGTTCTGCCTAACCTATAGAGAAAGCAAAATCAAATATGTGTATGACGCAAAATTAGATCTAGACTATTGATTTGGATCACAAATCTTACGTACTGTTTCTGTTCGATTCGGCTGCATTTTTGTAACAACGAACAATGAATTAGAAATAAATGTATAGGAAAACAAGTTCTTGTAGCTTTTGCCGAGTGATTTATTTTTCTTCGCGCCATTTGTGTCAATAAATATCCCGCGTTCAGCTTTACCGCTTCTCGGGAAAGGAACTGTTCCGGTTCTCGGTTCTTATTAAACTTTTCATCTGTTGGAGCTCGCAATATTTGTGTTAATCTATACGCGTTTTGATAATTTGTTAGCACTAACAACGTCATCATTATTATCCCTTTTATGAAAAGAATTATAATGAGGTGCGGGTGAAACGGGCATGAAATGTGCGTGAAAGGGTGAAAAAGGTCGAGAACTTCGTTTGCCACATTGGCCAAGTGAAGATTGCCAGACTATTCGCTTTACAAAATATAAATGGACAAGTCTTATTTGTGGAGGAGTCATCACCATGTCACGACGTTAAAATGCAAATTTTTTGTAAAAAGTTAAGCGCCAAAATCCAAATCCATAAGAACCCAAAATCTTTTCTGTGAGAGGGTGAGTTGTAAGTCATTAGTTTATCACTGCTATATGGCTAATAGTTACACAATAGAAAATTTAAAAAAAAATGCCTTAATTAGCTAACTTTTGCATAATATACTGTTGCCAGTATGCTCGTAGACAATATTAGCATGCCAGAAACATCCTTCTTACCTAGCCACGTCAACTAAATATTTTCTTACTTTCTAAAATATTCCTGCTACAAGAAAGTATAAACATATCTTTCTAATATACAAAAGTAAAATAAAAGAGTAAAGCTTTTGAGAAATAACTTCTAAGTTTGAGAGATATATCTGCATTATTAATAATCCTAATTTATTGTTGAATACAGCACTCGTGCTAGGGCGAAAATAGAGAGAGGGCAGTTCACTGCAAAACCGAGAAGTTGACTGTAACGTGAAAATATTAATTTAATAATATTCAAGACTTCGTATTATCTATCTTCTTACTAAAAGGAACAATTGGAAAAAAAAAAAAAAAATTAACGAGCTTCGCAAAATGAACTTTTTTGAATATTAACTGTTCAAACTGATGTTTGTTAAAATATACAAATGAAACTTATTATGCATCATTTATGCATATTATATTATGAATTCTCCGAAAATTTCTTCCTACAATTTGTTGTTACAATGATACAATTGTAATAATTTTCGCTTCACTCGTCTGCCGACCCCTTCGAAGAAATATAAGCGCAATGTCACGGAAAACAAGAAACATATTACGAGCAAAATCGATCTCCAAGTTACTACGTTTCTGTCAAACTCATAATGGGAAAACAGTAAAGTTAAACGAATAAAAATAATATTAAACGAAAGTTTAAAAGGACCAAACGTCCTCGCTGTCAGGCCGTCAGTTCATTAGCATGCCACGTGGTTCCACTCGATATTGCGGCGATATCCTGATTTATTGCCGTTTGCGAGCCAACACCTGCCGTTAATGGTGAAAAATTGTACGCTTACCGTTCGGTTTATCTAACCTTTAGTTACATGAGGGTCTCATTTATTATTCGACGGTGGAAATTATGATAATTATCGACATCGTTTTTTAAAAAAAATCTCTGAGGGGTATGAAGTATGCCACCATGCATTTGGCCAGCGAGGCAAACTATCGGCTTAACCTTATTATGAGAGGAGACCCGTGCCCCAGCAGTGGAATGATTAAAAGATCGGAGCGGATCGACATTGATCTGTAGTACAGTTGTTACTTGCGAATACGCTCGCATTTTCATGGTATTAAAAATAACAATTAAACTATATTTTGATAATTTTGGTGACTCATTCGGTTCAGTAATTTTGACTTGATGAATCGACAGATATAAATTTTTAAAACTGTTATCAGTGGTGTGTATAAAATGAGGTGTATTTAAAAAGAATTCTATATTTTGATCCCATTGCTGACAAATCGGTCCATTAACGTAGGATTGAATCAGCAGAAAACATTTTCAAAAACTGTTATCTGAGGTATACGAGTATGTGATTTAACTAACACCTAGCAATTTATATTTTCAAAAAATATTTTTTGTAAAACAAAATATTTGTTAAAGCGGTGAAGCAGCTGATTGCAGTATTGTTTTCTTTAATGAAAGGCTGTATCGCTCAACAAAAAAATATGGATTTGCAAAACCTCCAATAATTAATAAGAATTGGTTCTTAAGTAATTGATATGTTAGCGAATTACTCTACATGCTTTCTAATGGTTCAAAACTCTAGCTAGCTTTTATGTTAGTGTTCATGTACATTTATACGTAACATCACGCTTGTTATCCCCGAAGAGTTAGGCAGAGGAGTGTAGAACACTCCCACGTTTCACCAGTTACGTTTACGTCCCACTATGGAATAGGTGGTGAGCTTTTTGCTATGCACCGGGCACAAATCTAATAGCAAGTGATATTTAAACTTAAAACGCATATTTATGTTCAAGAAATTAGAGTAACTGTCGTACTTTTTATATATAACTTAGGTATAAAGGTAATTTTCCTTGGAACACTTTCTAAGTTATAGGTTTAACATAATGAAAGAGCCAAAAGTAATGGATGCTTTCGTATATTGCGTCGACATCATGTAGATAAGGTAATAAAAGGGCCAAACCTAAAGAAACCAATAATATTGAGTCTGTAACGCTGTTATGTTGTATTATATGTTATTTATCAGGTAACGTACATTTATTTAGACTCATTAATGGATATCTAGAATACATTTTTTTGTTTAATAGCGATGGAAGAAAACTACTTCGGTTACCAAGAAACAGATATTTCAAATTTAGAGCACAATTTTTTTTAATTAGTAGCAGTAAAATTAATTAACCTTACGGACATAATTAACAGATAATTCGAATTTAGAACGTGATCAATAAATATTTCCAATATAGAACGCAGATTTTCAAATTCAGTCGGAACAAACTGCAACCACTCTTATCAAATATTCCGCTTTTGCTGTTATCCCCGGCGAGCGTTCTAACACGTTCGCATATCGATCGCGGCACGACACGTAATAAATCGAGGCGATGCGAATTCGTTTAAAAAGTTAAAAACTACGCGCGGAGGGAAAATAATCGTAAAACAATCGAATCGAGTGGAGCGTGTTTGTTGAAGTAATGGGTTCCTTGCTATTGGTTTTTTATAATTTGCCATTAAAAATGATTACATTATAGTAAATGTTTTCTAGAGTGGAGACCACTTTGCCAAACGCAGCGTAAGACGACTTTCCCCTAAGTGGAGTGACGATATATTCAAAGTGGCTGGTCTTGGTTGGATGTAAAGGGTCGAAGATCAAGCTCACTGGCGTGCTATTGCGGGGGCCTATGTCCAGCAGTGGACGGGAACAGGATAGTAATCATGATTATGATCACGATCATGATTACGTCTTGAATTCTTCTGCAACTAATATTTATACGACGCATTTAAAATTAACGTTGCTAAGATTGACAAAAACATGTATGTATGTATGTATGTGCGTAGACAGAAAACTTTGAAAGATTTTCTAGTAGTTATGACTTAATCCGAACGCGATTTAGACTGATTTGAAATTGAATATATGTTAAGAAATCACATAATAACACAGTTAAGCCCGATAATATATAGGCTTGCTGCCGCCGAATTTTTCAAGTGTCCCACGTAATTTGGTCATTAGGAACTGTATTGCTATGTTAAAGTATACATATGTTATGAAACGCTATTTATGTTCATAAACTGTACAAGGGGTAATATAGCGAATAAGAGGAATTTTAAAAGCGGGTACTACGTGTCATTTTAGATGTCTTTCTATCATCATAATATTTTCCTTCACTGTTCTTCCACGTCTCAGCTATGTCTTTTGAAAGGTGGTAGTGTTGCCAACTAGGCGACGTTGCATTGAACAATAATATTGTTACATTACCCACAATAAAATAAAAAAAAAATACTTAAGTGGATATGTTAGTGCCTTATACCAAGCATCACATAATGCTGGGTCTTCATTCCACATTGACGTAAGTACAGTGATTCTTATATAATCTAGAATGCAGAAATAATTTTTTAAACGTTAGGTACTACGATTTAAACTGCAAATTCCCTCAATATGAAGCTGTAATGTATGTGTACCACTAGTTTATCACTACTCGATTTCTTCTAACATGTTTTTTTAATCTAGTGCATTATCACAGATTGCTAAAGAAAGCTATAATAATAAAGAATAAAAAAATAAAAGCTCCGTTTATACGGCTGACTTATTATTAGAGGCATAAAAATAAATATTTTAGTATAAAATTATTCTATTCAATTGTGTTATTTTTATAAACAAATTGTGCACGACTTTACCATAAGTTTTATTCTTAATTGACCGTTTGTTTTAAGTACGATAAGATGAATAAAATTGGTTACATAGTACTTAGAATTCACGAGTACCTATATACTTAATATATGCCTTTTTCATTTTGAATTGATACTATTCTCCAAGGGTTGACTGGTGGAGAATGCCATTAGGCATTAAGTTCGCCC
>DWJK01001043.1:0-18404 GCA_018248815.1 Croniades pieria auraria | reverse complement strand
CTGAAGGATCGAATCTGAAATGAGACGATCCGACAGAGAACCAAAGTAATATATGGAGCCCGCGTCTTGGCAAAAATAGCATAGGACGCCCTCCAGCTAGTTGGAGTAACGATATACGCAAAGTTGCTGGAAGATCGAGCTTAGTGTCGTGCTATTGGAGAGGCTTATGTCCAGCAGTGAACGAGAGTAGGCTGATGATGATGACGATGATGATGAAAAATATTTAGCACCCTTCCAACCAATTAGGGTCCTGGCATAATGATATAATAAATCCCTGTGGTAGAAAATAGGACGGCATATTATTTCGTACAGAAATTGTTGCTTTTTATGGTCTAGTATAGTTTTATAGCAAAGTATAGTTTATGATTTGAAATTTGGTATTCTCTCCAACGAAAGAAAAAAAACGTTGTATGTTTTTAAAAAAAGCATTTACGCATTACTCAACTGTATAAAAAAATACTTTGTCTTTGACCAATTTTTATGTAAAATTGTTCCAATTTATTTGTAGATAAGAATTAAAATTATGGATTTCGTTAAATACTGATTAACCGTTACCCTGGAAACAAAAGCTTTATTTTTCAGGGCATGTATAGTTTTTGTCTCTGTTGTCGATAAATCTATCTATTTCATGCACACTTATCAAAGTCAAAATTTCTGCCGAGTCAAAATTTCAACGTCAATGTGACATTAGATGGCACTTTAGATCGAAGAAAGTCATATTTCTATCGTTCTATGCTGCTGTAAAAGTGATAAAGAACTACATACTTTAACAGACAACGAAGTAAACATTTACAGCAGGTACAATACTGGGTCCATTTAACGACATTAATTCGGTCGGGATTAGCACACAGGTGGACTGTAATAGACCATCACCAAGTATCAAGAGGATGTGGATAAACTGTTCGCCGGTCCAGCCGGAGAGCCGCGATTTAAGACATCCTGACAGGGCCCCATGTCTCGCGGAAGGAACATATTCCAACTTTGTCCAGGCCAGGATTACGTCGTCAGGGTTATCTATGACTCAATGTGAAATGCTTTAATTGTTGATTGTTAGAGATTCGGGATTAAAGTAAAATTTTTCCATCATTGCCAGAATATATTAAAACCTGTCCTCCAGAAGTCATACCATGGCATTTCTGCTAACGAACTCCGATACCACCGCTTCTTTGATTGTCGATTTCACATAGAACGAGTTTAATAATTTTTATGAACATTTCAGAGTAATGTCTTCATAAAATATTGTCGTATTTGTACACAACAAAAATTCCTCGATGAGTTCTAATTCGTCATTCCGTCTCGCTCTTCTACACGCTATATAAGTGAGAGGTTCGAAGAGACCAATACTGGGGGATTTAAGTAGGGTTACCATAAAATAATAAAAGCCATTATCTCTATGTTTACGTATGATGGGTTTATGTGAAATAGAATTTCAAGACAAGTTATCTAATTTTTGTATTTAAACTTGCAAATTTATTTAAGTATGGTTTCATAATAATTAATATTAACATTAGTTAGTTTGAATTTGCGCTTAAAATGAAACCAATATATATCCTTACTTACCAAAACTAAACCAATATCTATCCTTACTTTCCTTGAGTTGGACTTTGTTTAAAGCGTTTGGCAGATATATCTTGAGAGAAGCTACACAATTTAACGAGATACCTACTTGCTTCATTAATAGCAACTAAGAAGACTATGAGTGCCTAAGCGTAATAATGTATGTAATAAATTAAAACGTAAAATCACGCCTGTAATCTCCGAAGGGGTAGGCAGGGGAGTGTAGTACACTCTCACATTTCACCAGTTACGTGTAAGTCTCACGGAATAGGTTGTGAGCCTATTGCCATACACCGGGCACGTATCCAGACTCCGAATCACCATTAAAAATTCTAAACTAGAAAATACCCGAGGTATCCGACCCGGAATTTGAACCCAGGACCTCCCGTTCGGCAGTCGCGCTTGCAACCACTTAAGCAACGAGGCAGTCAATAATAAATTAGCTATAATAAGTGAGGTTACCTCATAAGTTATTTTAGTGTCTTGGTTTTTCATAAAGTAGGACGGTGTAATAAAAAATAGACAGACAGTAACCCTACTTCCCAGTTAGCGGCCTGCGGCTTGCGGTGTGCGTCACGCGTCGATTTCCCTTTCCGAACGGCGCAGCCGCGGCGCTGTGACGCGTCATAACAAGTATGGCCGCATAGGCCGCGCGGCTTTACCTTGTGAATATTGTTAATTTGTGCACAATACAGTTCGAAATGGATAGTTTTTCAGCTCAAGAAGAAGAGGACTTAATAAGTTTAGTTGGCGCATATCCCTGTCTTTACGACAACTCTAATGCAACTTACAAAAATGTAATCTTTAGAGAAAATGTTTGGCGGGAAATTGGAGCACAATTAAATAAGAATCGTGAGTCTAATTTTTATTATTATATAGCTAAATTGTATGTAAACATACGATGAAAGTTTACAGACAAATTTATTAATATTAATTGTAATATAATCATTATAAACGAACAATGTTTTGTTTTGAGGTTTTGAGTTGACTGACACTTCAATGCTTGTTTCACTCGTTTGACACAAGTCTCTACGCCGAAATAGCGACATCTGTGATAAACATGAGTAAGCTCGGGTGTTTAATAATGCTTATCAACAGATGTCACCACTACCTTATAACAGTCGGAACTATGTGCAAGATTATTTTGCTATATTAATCGTAGTTAATACTAGGTATAATATTTTAAATAGGTGAAAAAAATCACCTATGATTTGTTATTACAGCTGATGCTTGCAAGAGCCGATGGCGTAACATAAAGGACACTTACGCACGACAAAAGAAGAAAGTCCTATCGGGCATTGGTTCTGCGTCCTCTAAAAATCCTAGACACAAATTTCAGACTTACAGCCGATTATTAAGTTTCCTAGACAATGTAAAAAGTGAAAGAGAAATCACTAACGTTGACATTAATTCGCAGTTAGAGCTTTATATGCAGTCAGAAGATAATAATATTGACACTCAAGCTGACGGCTCAGCGTCAGGCAAAGAACAACGAAAGAAAAGAACCAAACCGATAAAAAAATCCCTAGACAGTAATTCTATATTTCCATACCTCCAAAAGCGAGACGAAGCTCGTCAACAGGCGCTACTGCAGAACGCGGCATCGTGTATAAAAGATAGTGAAGACGAAATAGGATCATTCGCAGTTCACATGAAAAACGTTTTACGCAAACTGACGCCGCTTCTTCGCATTCGTGCCAAACAGGAGTTGTTTGAGGTGCTCACGAAGTACGAGGTGATGGCGGTGGATCCTCTCTACTTGCCAAACTCTTGCTGCACAGCAACAGCATCGCAGACGGTAGCAAGCTCTGTTGAATCACCAGCCAGACAACCGCTTCTTAGAGAAATGGATAATCCACACACACATCGCCATGGACCATCCTAGCATCGGAACCCTATGTACATGAACAAAAGCACAATAAAACCTTTGAAAAAATAGTTTCATAAGTATAATTAAACACGATTCATAAACAATTTTTATATATGAACACTAGAAATGCAATAACGATTTTATGGGTAAAATTTATCAAATAGCAAACTAGCTATATTAGAAGCCTTATTAACTTGTTCAAGTTACTTTTGTTCCTTATAAATCCCAAAGCAAAGTGCTCTGTAAGATTTCAAAAATTACCCTAGAAATAAAAAATATAAATGTCTTAACTAAATCGAAAGATAACTTTTTCGCGCTTAATTACAATGTATCTGGCATTATCCTGATTTTTGTTACACGGAGGACAAACTCAATTGGCATTATTAATATGCTAAGTCTAGTGCCTCTGACTGCTAATAATAATAACTTCAGTGAATTTTATCTTTAATACATAACACTTAGATAAGTAATTATATTGTAAGCATATTTTGTTTCGCTACTCTATATTCCTAATAAAAATATTAAGTAAGTGCCTTAAACGTCTTTAAACATTTTTATAGATATAATCGGCTTCCACTCACAGCATATTTCGTGAAGTCTATGATAAAACAAGCATTCAATATACTGAGGAGACTAGAGAACTGTGTACGTATTTGACCATTACAAATTCATTGTATCCAGAATGTTTCTATTAATGGCTACAACGCCATCTAGTATCGTAAGACAAAAACTACCTTTGTTAACATTTCGTCCGGACTGACAATACTAACATACAAACTATCCGTATATACAATAATTTACACACAAATATTAGATTAAACAAATATATACGCAAAGCTTTCTATTTCATTTGAGTGTGTACATGACGTGGAGCATAGCTACTGCAATATGATATTAACTTCGTAGGCCTACTTGTAATAATAAGTAGCAGTGACTATACATAGATATAGAAAGAAACATAAGGTATGTAATATAATAGATATCTCTTTACAGTGCATTCGAAATTCACAAATAAAGAAATGATGGCAATAAATATTACGATAAGATCTGTAGAATAAGTAGTGGTGTCGTACTGAATAGATATTGTTAGTCACTTTCGAGAAAAGGTTCCCCAATTATATTTTATCCCAAATGGCTACAACTTCATAAGAAATATAATAAACATTATTCAATTGCATAATTGGAAAAAAAAGATGATTTTTAATATCTTACATTTATTAGATAAACTTAAAACTAAAAATTTTAAAATTTAATAACAAATGTTTTTTGCATAACAAAATAGTAACAAAAAGCAAATCTTACTATATTATGCATAAAAGTAACAGTTAATCATATTTGCTGATCGTTTTACATCACTACTTCCACACCCTACTTCATATTTATAAAATGTACAAAATTGATTCTAGTCAATATTAAATAATAATAAAAAATAAAAAAGCACTACGTGAATAAATTATTACTTAAACTTAAGTCCAGTCACAAACATCAACAAACTATTAAAGGAACATGAATAAAAACAAATACTATTCATTGGTAACTTATGTTAGTAAGTTACGTTACTCCATACTCCATTTTACTACAAGTAATTCTAAATTAGAAAATCTAATAGGACCCGACCCGGATTTGAACCCCGAACGTCCCGATCGGCAGACGCGTTTGCAACCACTGGACCAACGAGGCAGTTAAGTAAAAAAAGAATAACAAAATGTGGATTAGATGATCAATTAATCCTAAATGCGGTATTAATGTTAATTAACAAAATTCAATATAAAACAATAATTGCGAATTATATGAAATCACTGATAAAAATACAATAGATAACAATATTGATTAGCAGTACTTATCAATATAACAATAAAGTTGTTAATAAACCACTGATTCAATTATTAATTATTAGTGCACATGGCAACAACACACTTTAAGTGTTCATTAATTAGACACCCATAACACTGTTCTCTTGATGTTAAATTGACATTTCAACAATTCTTATACATATCATAGAGCACAGAGCATAGCCTGTATAATGGCAACCCCACTACAGTGAAGTAGTCTCCTTCAACCCTCTCCACAAGTGTACCACCAATTCCTTGAATACCATAGCCCCCTGCTTTGTCCCTGGAAACATTTGCAATATTATATGATTTTTATGCAGTTACACTAATTTATACATATTTATAAAACACAAATGGACCATAACACCTGTAATCCCTGAATGTGAAGGCAGAGGTGTATAATACACTCTCACATTTCGCCATTTACATCCCACAAAGGAATACATGGTAAGGCTATTGCGACATACCAGGCACAAATCCCAGACTCTGTGCAACTATAAATTTCTATGAGAAAATCTAAATTAAAAAATTCCTATAGTATCTGACCTGGGATTTGAATGCACAACCCCCCGATCCGCGATCACGTTAGCAACCACTTGACCAAAAAGGCAATCATGTAACACTATAGCACTTTAGCTTGTTATTGATAAATTTGGCTACCGACAGGCTTGGTAAAACATGTGTGAGTAGCCGTGTTTTGTGGGAATAAAGTTTATTATTATTATTAATATATTGATAAAAATAGCCCTAACAGAATTGATTTCATAAAATAACCCAACTATATAAGGAGTCTTACATTGGTTCTCCTGAGGCAATATACCCTCTTATCTGGTTTTCGTCTAGTTTACCAAAAACCACATCTGTTTTCTCAGTAAACTTGAAAATCTCATCCCCTTTCTTTATCACTACACCTGTATACACTGTGTGTTTCCTGTCTGCTAGCCTGAAAATAATTTTAATTCTTAAATAATAATTTTTTTGTGTTTGAAATATAAATTCTTGTGCATCTCTTTAATTTTAAACAAGTATATGTCTTTTAAACATGAAATATTACTTAATAATGGCGATGAAAACATTGAGTTCACATAGACTTTGAATTCCCCTTAAAATTCTCTATCACATGCAACAACTGTCAAACCATATTTTACCAGTGAGACAGACTATAAAATGATGGAAAGAAGAAAAATAGAAATACTAATGAGAATAGTGATAATTGCAGATATAAAAAAATTGTGAATAAAAGGACATTTATCAAAAAATTATGTGATACAAATCAATTAAAAATTTACCATCAATTAAACCAGAAATACCTGGAGAGCATTGTAAAGGCTTCCTCCTTTGTGGTCGGTTTGCCAAACATTTCTTCATCCAGGGTGACCATGGTATCGGCACCAATAACCACATCGGGTTCTTCATACTGTCTCCTTAATCTTTCATCCACTTCAAGTACCTTCTGAAGAGCTGTCTCTTCTACAAACTCTGAGAAACTGCTAAAATTTTTTGGGTCTAAATTCTCTTCAAAAAGTGAAGGACACAACTTTACTTTCAAACCCTGAAAATTTTCAAAACACCAGATTACAATTTATTTATTGGTAAAACCACACTGGCAAACAAACCTGGCAAATTAGACAGAGCAGTGTTGTACACTCCCATGTATCACCAATTACATTTTAATCCCACTACAGATTAGGAAATCAGCCTTTTGGCATATACCAGGTACAAATTCAGGTTCCAAGCAACTACTACGTATTTTAAGTTACAAAAACCCAACAGTAATTGAAACAGGCATAAAACCCAAGACATCTCAATCAGTTTGTGTGCTTACAATGAATGAGCCGACTATGCAGACATAATTAAATAACATTACTATAACCTGAATACTGTGAAATACTGGCTACTAATATTGTCTTGCCCATCAGTTGTGCTGAAGACTCTAACTGTTGAACTAGATATTACGGACATAATTCCGACCAAGGAAATTTGTGTGATCAAAGTGCATGAATCATTCCATAATCTTATAATTATTATCTTTTACGGTCATTATTTTGTACGGTTTTATCTATTACTCCTGAAATATTGTTGTTTCATACATCATTCACATCTTATCTATATCAAAGATCTTGTGGAACTTTGGGTATAGGGAACAAACAAAAAGCGCGCACTAAGTCGAATTAACAAAACTTCTAGTTTTAAATATTTAAAAAACTAACTGAAATAATAATGAATAATTAATCATGAATAATAGTTAACTCACAATATTTTCCACAAGTTCTTTTCTCCTTGGTGAGCCACTGGCTAAAATAATATTTTTGTGCTTTAAAATATGCATAACTGGTTGTAACATAGTTAGATTTTCACTGAGAAATAGATTTAGTTCGAAAAGTATTTTCGTCGAGAAATCGCTTGGTGCGATTCACAGAGAGGTTTAAAAACCGAAAATATATATTTGATATAATAATTGTTTCAAATTACCGCAATTCCGTAATGACAGTTGTCTATGATTTTTGTACAACATTGCAATTTGCAACAGGCAAAGTGTAAATTAGTCATACGTAAGCTGCTAACAGTGTTACAATATTCAAAAAAATCTACATATTCTGTACAGCTTGTACGAAATTAATGGACAATATTAAACCTATTTCGAAACCAATCTTATTTTCGAATCAAAACACAATGTGTCGATTTATGGTAATCTTGTTATGATTTATGAGAATTTTATAATATTGTAGCACACAGATCTTAACAAAATCTATTATGTCCATTATTTATTATAATGATGCTGAATGTATTGTGTCTGTTTGTTTGTGGTAATATTTGAAACAATGAATTAATACCATAAAATAAATTATCAATGAATTTATTTACTAAGTACATTTTTTTAATTTAATAATTCATAAAATATCAGTTAATTATATAATTTTTGTGTTATATTATGAAATAAATTGGAGTTTAATATTTATATAAGGAAAAATATTAGACAATGAATGTTAAATTATCTGTTTTTCAAATTAAACTATATTATTAAACGGTAACTATATAAACGATATTTATTAAGTTTTATTTTTACCATTTCACTATTTTGTCATTTCTATAAATATGCGACTTATAATAAAAAAATCACGCTTTCATGGCTAAAGAATTATAAATTCTAACACATGTACAAAATTAATTATGTAGATAATACTTACCTATGAAACCAAAATAATTAAATGTATATATTATCTGTACTGTTATGTGTATTTGTAATATTTTATTAGTCTATGCTGTGCTGCATTTCACCGCTGCTGTCGTCTTAGCTTATGCTGTTTCAATGTGTTTTGTCGTTTACTGGTCTAATACACGCATTATTTGGGTGATGGAAACACAATAAAATCAAAATGAAGGCCATCTTGGCTTATGTGCGTAGCCTTTTTGATTGGTGTGAAAACGACCCGGTGGTTAGACCAAGCTACAAAAGGGACAGGTATGACATTTCTTGTTTACGACATTATAACTTAGTTATGGCGGCAAACTCTATAAAATTATTATAAAAGGATAATAAAAATTAAGCAGTGACCATCACAACACCACTGACAGTCATTCGTAAGTTTTGGCGGTAAACGGATTCATTTTGAACATCTCTGATCGCTGTGATCGTTATCCACGCCGGCCTTCAGATTCAGGTTTGTTTTTCAGGAATAACGATGATCTTTCATCTGATGAAGACACGCCGATTCAAAAAAGGTTCAAACGGTTGAAGAAAACCGCTTCTCCCGAAACTATGGCAACCAGAGGTAATATAACATCTCGTATACATTTTTTATTTTTATTAGCACTAGTTTGTAACACTTAGAATCTTAAAATATATTACAGGTCTTTGGGATAAGGATGAGAGTAATAAGAATGTGCGCTATATACCAATTGAAATAGAAAAGGAACATCCAAGCACATCAACTCCTAATGATGTGCCCAGAAGACTGGTGCATAGGATAAGATCAGTCCCAATCAAGCTAGTGGATGTGTCTCAAAATGGGCAATCTACTCCAAGTAGAAAACCAAGGATGCATACTCCTATGAATCCTATTATAAATATTGATGATGATGACAATACAGAGGTATGTAACATAACCAACTTTAAAATAACACTACACTTCCAATTTGATTGTCATGTATTTAATTGGTTTCTATAGCCTTTTTAAAAATCTTCCAAACACATAGTATTATGGATATGGCTTGAATAAAATACTTCGCCAACAATTCACAATTTGTAAGGTTTTTAAATCTTAGTGTTCACTTTGCAATGAAATTAATTTAATTATAAGTTACACTGCACTTTGTGAATGCACTTTCCACAATGCAATTATTGTCTGATGACAAATGCTAATAAAAACTTTAAAACTCATATATATAATGGTACCATTTATTTAATTATTTATGTACACAAATTAAAAGTGAAGAAAATTGAAATACTGTATTATTAGTTAAAATTTATTTGTGAAAATGATTAAATGTTTCATCATTAAATTTCATTTATTTACTGTCATTTCGAACAGTGATGTATAACTTAACTACATTTTTAAGGTTCATGAAATTGCTCATTTTTGGAAATTGTTACTTTATTCATATTCTCTCTCTCTACCCTTTCATCATTGCACTGTTTGAAAACAGGTCTACTCTCAGTATTGAGAGGATAAAGGCAATGGTCTGCCATACTGGTCAAATGCAGTTTGGCAGACTTCACACATCTAACAGATTTTTTGTAAACTCTAAGGTGTGCAGATTTCCTTATGATTTCTTTTCCAGTTACCACAAGTGGTATTTAATCTTAAAGTAATCAGTTTCATTATGGTGACCAATATAATTTCAGGTAACTTTTGTTGAAAGTAAACCAGAAAATTCTAAGAAATCACCTAGAATATATATTGATTTAGATGATGATGATGAGGATAATGTGGAAGATGATGTCATATTTGTAAAAAAGGTGGCAACACCACCATCTGCAAAACCATACAAATTATTAGTATCAAAAAATTCCTCCAATAATGATTCCCAGGATGAAGAACATACACAATATTACAAAGTATGTAAAAAGAGTAATGATAGAATTTACTCAAATGCATCCCCTAGATCTTATAGTAAGTTTAAGGCACCTGCTGGAATTACCAAGACATATAAAAGGGTTCCTACACCAATTCCGAGATGGCTGCAGCAAACACAGAAAACTTCAAATCTTTTATCAAATAGAAACAGACTACAAAATATTAATGGTAATGCAAGGACAACACTCTCTGAGTTATATAACTTGGATGAGAAGAGGAACTACCAAGAACTGATAAGGAGAGTTGCTGATAATAACAAGCCTATTTCATCACAGAGGCCGGTTATAGCTAACTTGGCAGAAGATGCGGCAATCTTCCGCAATACACAAAGAGCTCAAAAGAATGCTTTGAATGAGATAAGATTAGTAGAAAAAGGTTTAAATCTTGACAGGGAGAATGAATCAATCCAGGAATATGACCCAATAACAGTAGCTTCAATTAATTCATCAGATTCAGAAGTGGACATTGTCCCTTCAGAGGCATCAACTTCGTCTTCCGTTAGAATAAATCCAATAAATACTTTGCGTGATTCATTCAAAGAAAGATCAGTCACATCGAATGATTGGTTGACCAAGTTAAATTCTAAATATTTGAAAATGAACCAAGACAATCAGGTGAAGGTACGAGATGCAGCACGGGAGTCAGATATCATATCTAAAGTGAATCAAAAGCAAAATATAGCACTACTAGAACACAAGTTGAAGTATGAATTAAGTATACCTGAAAGTCTCATTGAGGAGCCTCTACCAGCTTTAGAATTACCTAAGCTGACTCCAGAACAGCAGAAACTGGTGGACAAAGCACTAGGGCCAGGGCCGCCTGGACAACTTCTAGTAGAAAAATTCAATTTAAGGATACATAGGTTTGTAATATTCTTGGAATCTAAAGAGTTTGAAAAGATCTAAAGAGTTTGAGTTCTAATTAAACTTTATTAATACTGGTAAGTGTGTATGAAAAAACTAATTAATACAGAAAACTGTAATAAAAGAGAGATATTGGGTGGGACAATATAACAATAATTATATGATATTTCATTCATTATAAAGTACATTATTAATAAATATGAATATGTTGACTGCCTTGTTGGATAAATGCTTATATATGTGATTACTAATTGAAAGGTCCTGGACTCAATCTTCGGTTTAAGTACTTTTGGGGTTTTTAACTTGAAATTTCTAGTAGTGTATCCGAGTCTGCATTTGTGTCTCTTTATCCTACTCCAACAGTTTCTTCATACCCATTTGATTTGGAGACTTCTTACAGCCTAAGCAGCCAGTATCTTTCCTATTCTGCTCCAACGTTTATAGTAACAAAATCTTAGAGTATTCCTAATGAGCTAAACATGTTTAAAGTACCTATTAAAAAATGTACAGGCGCGACCTGCAGACACTAGCGGGACTAAATTGGCTGAATGATGAAGTGATCAACTTCTATATGAATCTATTGATGCAACGAAGCGAGGAACGAAAAGAGTTGCCGCGTGTTTACGCCACCAACACCTTCTTCTACCCCAAGCTCATGCAGGGTGGCCAAGCTGGCCTAAGGCGGTGGACAAGAAAGGTATGTAAAGATCATGTTCTCAATACAAGCAACCTTTAAATCAATTCTATTACTCTTTTTCCCAAGCAAAGGAAGTATACACATTATTGTTTGTGATATTTCTTTAAAGATAAAAGACATGTGAACTGTCACAAATGTTTTGAGTATATTCAATGTATAGAGGGTGTAACATTGATTCATATAGTAGGGATGCTTCAAATCTTAGTACATTTAAAATTACTTACAATATTGATTGAATCAAGGCAGCAATGTAGGCGATACTGTTTCGTGACTTTGTTCAATGTTGTAATAAATCTTAAAAAGCTAATTTATTTCATAAATTAATTTGCAGGTGGATATCTTCGCGCATGATCTCATGGTGGTTCCTGTGCATTTAGGAGTTCATTGGTGCCTCAGTTTAGTAGATTTCCGGGAGAAGCGCATCTCATATTTGGACAGTATGGGTAGCTCTAACCAGGCATGTCTGGATGCACTCCTACAGTACTTGTGTGATGAGCACCAAGATAAAAAGGGGCAACCTTTTGATGTTAGTGGCTGGAAGACTGAGAATTTGAAGGTGAGTTAATTACAAGCATGTTTATTGTGTGCCATTAATAAGAATTACCATATTATTTACAGTGATAATCCACTATCTCGCAGCATGGCAGTCTAGATGTTTGTTTGTGAGAGGTGATCCATGCCCAATAGTGGACTGCTTTCTAGCCTTCCTTCCTAGGAGGATTGATGATACACTTTTACGTAAACATGCGTTAGTAAGATGTCATGTAAGTATGTTTGGTGCAGGACATCCCGCAGCAGATGAACGGTAGCGACTGCGGCATGTTCGCGTGCACGTTCGCGGAGTTCTCGTGCCGCGGCGCGCGCTACTGCTTCTCGCAGGCGCACATGCCGGCGCTGCGCCGCAAGGCCGCGCTCGAGATCCTGCAGGCGCGCCTGCTGCTCTAGCTTAACGTACTATGATCTTCTGTGCAGAATCAATACTTGTGTAAGATCCATTCATTGTATTATTCTCATTAAGAAACTTCGAGCTCCAGTTGTTGCATCCGGTTTACTGGCTCGTGAGTAGTAATGTTACTCAATTATTCTGATTTTGCCTTCCTAATTCAAACGTTACTGTTTTCATAAATTTTTCTGTTCATTGTAAATAAAAAAGGAGTCTAAGGATAAATTCCCACTGGTTTTCTAGCTCATGGGAGAAGCCGAAGGAATCCACAATGAGTCTAGTGGATCTAGTGATAAATTATTATAATAGTGATACTCTAGCAGCTAGAGTACCAGCCAGTGTAGCTGGTGTTACTCTTGATGCACTAGCTAGATGTAATGAATATGTGATGTCAGTTAGTAAGACTGGTGGATTGCAATGAACTCATAGCATTTAAGCTGTTTACTGGATTGACAATGGCCTATGATGTGTCATGTGTCACTGGTCAATTTTTATTTTTTATTCTGAAGAGATTTTTGAATGAAAATGTCGCACTCCAATAGTTAGTGTTTATTGTAGTATGAAAAGTATATTCAAGTGGTGGTTGCCTAAAAATATTGTCTACTTTTGTCTACTCTATGTACATTTATGTTTACTACAGCGTTTTGATTAACAGTAATTATATTATTATTATTGTATAATTAATTACAAGAAAACTCACCTCTGTCATTTACTCTGTCAGTGTTTTTTTTTATTGAGCTTCTAACCAGTCTATACACAAAATATTGCAATATAGTCATTTGTCATTCCATTTATTGTAATCCAATGGATTTCATAATATACTATTGTAAATTGAGACACACCAAGCCTACAGTAAACATAGAGAAAAATATGTGTTTGTATGTAAACACAAATAGTAAATTTTGAATGTGTTCTGTAAATGTATATATTAAGTTACTGGCAGTTTGATTATAGAGTATATAAGAAAACTTACAATTTTGCACATTACATTCAAATGCTATTGGTTGACATCATTATTACATTTCATTCACTAGTTGAGATATGAATGGTCCAAGGTCCAGCTCTGGAATTATAGTGTTATGAATACAGTGTTAGATTTTTTTTTCAATTGCATCATTCATAGTGCTTTTTTTATTTCTCATTAGTGGTAGTTTGTTAGCTAGCCTATCTAAATGTTAAATTTTATATGTAGGTTATTTTTGTATTATGTATCTCTATTTCTGCAAAGGTTTGGTTGTCAGCCTTAATAACTTCACCGTTAAACAATATAATTTATTATAACGTTAATTACTATGAGAACTTTCTCAATTTAATTGAGTTACATACCTATAAACTGAGCACATGATGAAAATATGGAAACTATTTTTCCTGATGAATACTTTAGTTAATTTAATTGTTTTTATTTTAAGTTGAAATAATAAATCAACATGCTTTAAATATGCAAGTGCATTTATGACTTAATTTCAACATGAGAAGAATTGGACAAGATTGGAATTTATTTTGTGGACATGTGTTCAATGGAAAAGAAAACTTGAGTGTGACTATATCTATTTAATTAAAATGTGAAGTGATGTGACGGACCTTTATTTTACATAGTCCCAGTATGTAAATATTAGCTGCATTCAATATTAAAAATGTCATACTCTTTGACATAAATTGAGGGTGGCGGGAGAATCTAACCCTGTCTGAATGTTGGGCTAGCCCAGTGTGAGGCCACTATTGCAAGTGACGCCCTTGCCTCCATCGTAGCAAACTTGTATATCTAGTACTTCCGGGCTTTCCTCGGGAATATAAAAGTAATTATATAGTCTGTCTGTACTTATGTTAGATCACTATTTGCCAGAGTTTATTTATTGCAATTCATATTTTCACCATGGCCTTTCCTTTTAAGTCATATGTATTGTAAAAATAGTTTCGAGATGTAATGTTTCCAAGCGTATAAGTTTTTTAAGGAACAAAATAAATGAATACATAGTAACTAAGTAACTTGTGTTTCATTCCCTTACTGAAATCGAATGACGTTAATCGTTTTCGAAACACCTTTAGAAATAGGGCTTCCATCGATTACCCTAAGTGTATTCATGACGACCAAAGAAAAGCATCAAAAGGTAAGATTTTTTTTTCGCCACCTACTGACGTAGCTCTGTAAAAAACATGCCCAACACGCAGAGATATTGCGAAAAATGTTCCCGCTGACAATACTGACAGCGCTCGCAGACCAGTGTATTTTCGGCGCAAATACGCCCGTTGAAACCTTCGTGCTCGCGCTGCTATGCTCGTGCACTCGCGAGCCGTCTACGATCCTTTCGTTGCGTCGAAATGTGTCAGACAAACGAGCGCTTATGCGCGTAGCGTCGCGTGTACACAGTTGTTGAAGTCTGAAATGAAACGCGCGTACGCCACTTGCATTTGTATGACTTCTTGCAAAGATTTAGTAACGATACTAGAAGATAAAAGCCGTAGGCCGCGGTACACCTAATATTTTACCCGATCTCGCTCCAAACAGTCGCATGTTAGTGTAGTGTTAATTGATACCGTTATGCATTCGTGTGAAATATTTTCACGCTGGATCAAGAATCTAAAATTAACAAATACTTTTTAATACCTAGATTTCTACGAGTTATGACTGTTTACATTTTTTCGGAAATAATTCCTTTGTTCAGTAAAAATAAATCAAGTATTGCATACACTTGTATATGTAATCACATTGAATGTAACAGAAATACATGCATTGTCCTTCTGGGCAGTAAAGAGAAGGATTCCAATAAAGACATCTTTCATCGCACGGTAAGTGAAGCCAGCCGCGACGCGTCAGTCGGCGGCGACGCGGATAAGGCGCAGCGTGGCGTCGTGCAACAACGCCACGCCGCACTCGTTGTCGCCGCCGCAGTAGCGCGCCGACGAGAACACCGACACCAGCCGACCGCGCAACTGGCACTGCCACCACATTCATTGGTTAATGAACCTGACAACCGAGCTGCGGTTTGTGTCTTCATTTCCCTCTCAGGACAAATGTTTATGAGGATGCTGGGCTCAGCGTGAGGATTATGGGCAAAATCTCCTTAGTCTAAACCCATGTCCAGCAGTGAACTGATAACGAAACAGGCCAATGGTGATTATGATTATTGGACTGATATTAGTCTGATAATGCACAACGGTCGCCACAAAGTAAGCGGCATCTCAGGCCCTGAGAAGTACAAATTTCCTGCAAAGTGTATTAATAAGTGCAGCAGAAGTGGGACCATGAAGCCGTTCTGTTGCAGCTCGTGCGCGCGCACGACGTGCGAGAGCCCGTTGGCGCGCAGGAAGCGGTCGAGTGCGCTCTGCTCGAACACGTGGCCGGTGCCGCGCCGCGCGTTGGCCGCGAAGCCCTCGTTGGCTGCCAGTTCCAGTGACAATGACGCCGTTATCTTATTCGGCCTGAAATTGCAGTCAATATTCGCGCACCACACTCATTTGACCGACAACAGCGTTCAAGGACACATGTGTAAATACTAACATATTCATACCTATTATCATTTAAAATTTACATCTTTCGTCCACTACAAGTTCAATTTTTGTCGAACCGTAGACGTTATAATAACATCAAATTAAATTTTGAATACAACGAACTTGCAAATATTAATTCTATAGCATCAAGTGTCCACAAACATGCAACTTCCACAACAAGAGAGGCGCGTTATATGTAAGCTATTCACTTTTAAAGTAATGATTTATACAAGTTTTCTGCGATCCCGTAAATAAATATATTACCACATTAACTATTCTACTATTGTACTACTACTATGGCATTCCGTAAAATAATAATTATCAGGTTAGTTCGTAATGATTCAGTTAAACAGTAGCATTAAATAAACCTTCTCTACCATCTAATAGACATGAACCGTATTAATCAAAGACCAAACTTGATCGGATCGTTCCACAACAGTTCCCAGGCCAGCGAGCTCTGTTCGGCTGGGCGTGGCAAAGGAACTGGGATTTTGTCGATAGCAGAAATCAACGGACACACCCAAGGCGGCGGAATACCGCCGTGACAGCAGAAAACCTAGACAATTATAAATGACATCTCAGAGACGATTTTTTAAGACATTTAGAGCAAAATACATAAATAGAATTAAAATATTACATTTCAATTAATATTATGGTCAAATTAGTAATTAACTTCAGTAGCTGTAACAGTAGTTGAGTTAAAACCGATCAATAAGGTTGTCTTAACACTCCTATACTAAAGATTAGACTATCTGAAGTAGATCTGCAGAAAAAAGTCAAAACGTAATTGGTTACCTTATCATCTACTACTGCTGCCAGCGGTAAAACATCGAATACTTGATTTATAGCATTCCAAATTCTGTTACCTTCAATTTCTCCATACTTTGTTTCGCATTCACTGCAAAATTCAGAAAATACTTGCCGATATTAATAAATCATCTAATAATACATAATCTCACTCAACAGCATGACCGTTGTTATGACAAGTATTGCATGATTTTTCTGTAAAATAAAAAAACAAAGATTTCTTCAAGAACTCGTAAAAAGAGCTCTTTTTCAATGCCGGACACGCATTGGCAACCTCTCTGTTGTTATATATGTTTATAAGCTGCGGTGACCTCTTATCATCAGGTAACTGACGGGTGATCTGACTGATGCTAAGATAAATTTATAACAAAAAGACGTACGTGTGAAAAGTGAACATTTTCTGTATATCTCGGGTCTCATGATTCCCTCGTATCAGGAACACCGAGTGCGGTCTTTGCAGCTTCGCAGCGAAGAGGTAGGCCATAACTTCAGTGCCGTACGTCCCACGGTCCACATAGTCCCCCAGGAACAAGAGCTTGGCAGGGAGCAAAGCGGTCCCCGACGGCCAAATCGCGGACTCCATCGACAATAGTGCTGATAAGTTGCCGTGTAAATCGCCTATTTCGGACAAGAATATTTAAATATTCTTGTCCGAAATTGAAAACTTTCATTACTCTATAAGAGAAAGTAATGAAGCGAAAATTATGGAAAGTAGCATGAGACTGAAGAAAAAACAACTAATCATGGTAGAAAACGATTTACGTATTATAAAATGCATTTAGCAGTTAATACGCTGTTATCGTAATGATCAATAACAGTGAGTAATAAAATTTTAAGGCATTTATATTTTTAAAACATTCTTAATTCACTTTTCAAGATAACGTTGACACTTTATCGCCTTTTATTGATGCTTACGCAGACCTTAACGTTCCTGGACGACTACTATATTAGAAATAATTATTATTACTAGTGGCCCAGTAGCGATCGAAATTCGATGGTAAATAATGAAAAAATCAGTTTGAGAGTTGTCTAGGTTCTAATGTCAAAGACTATGCTTATATAAATACTCTGTTCTACTTTATTGACAACAATCCGTCAATGTCATGTGTGACATTGACAATGGGAACGTAAATAATAAATGATTTAATAATAATTAAATATTTTATAAATAATTAGATATTACAATTACATTCTAGCATTCTGCACTCCTTCACTATATAAACTATAAGTGTGCCAAATTTTATACTCCTCCGTCCGCACAATTTTCG
>DWJK01001042.1:0-18409 GCA_018248815.1 Croniades pieria auraria | reverse complement strand
TACCAATCAACCCAGGGTGATGGTGTGAGCAAGCGGTAGGCACAACAAAGCCGTTAGCAACACATTCATTGTGTTGTGTTGTCACATGTATATATTTACAGTAGGGAGATTATTATCTGCAAACATTCTCTACTGCCTTCTTCAGGTCAAACTTTATCGCGCTTACGAATAAAAATGCTAGTCTTTTTACACATGAAACATAAGTACTCGCATTAGCGCACAGACAGCCTAATTGATACGAACACTGTCACTTTCTTTCTGTCTTTTTTATTAGTTTATTCTTAAAAGTCCTTAAAAGTTTACGTCTATTTGCCACTGCTTCAACCGTAGTCTTGCGTCAAACAGCAGTAAAAAGCACATCAGTTATCGGAATTCCGATAAAGTGCGATTAAAATTGTTCCACGTGATCGACATAAATAGATGTTCCAATCAACATAGCTTCGTCGGCAGCGCCGTCTCAAATGCGTTTCCATGGGAAAATCGTCGAGTCTCTATTTTAAGAACAGATTATCAAGTAAAGTACTTTCAGCGAAAAAATTAGCGGATTACGTGAATTCGCAACCTAAATAATTAGCAGCTGGGATTTTTCATAAAATTGAAACGTATGTTCTATCCGACACTGTAGTATTCACCAATACTATTACATACAGTTAGGTCACGCTGGTTGGAATCGTAATGCCAAACTTGTATTTTCTTGTAATTAAAAACGTTGGCGACAACAATGTTAATATTAAAATCCTAAAGAAAATGTATACTATATTAGAGCTTTTTTGCAGAAAGACGGCCAGGATGAAGATGGATCCCCCCCCCCCCCCCCCCTTCCCCATGCTGCCTATAAACAATGTTGTCCGATTTGAATGTATGTTTTACGCTTCGTTTGTATAACTGAATTATATAGTGTTTCGGATATGTGTTATAGAACTGCGCTAATCCAAAAAATCCATGAAGCCACTAAATGAGTGGACCGTGGGTCTTGAGCTAGTGCGTAGTCTTAACTACTGCGTAGGAGCTTTGATTCGCAATACAGTTCTCAACACGCCAAAAATTTCGTATACAATAGAATAGTTGTAATAGCAATCAAATAGATCTGAAACTGAACGCTGATAGAAAGCCCGAGTACCGCAACATCTGTAGATCTTTATAAATAGACGACAATCGATTCCAAGTCTCCACTGGAAATAGTTATAGCACAAATACATAGCGATGAGGGCGTTTCTTGTTCTCCATTACATTCTTGCAGATCGTAAAATGTACTCGCATTTTCTGCTAACAACTTTAAGATCGGCGTCCACTGGCCTATAATATATATTATAGCGAAATATATTATCATATATTACAATATATTATCTATATTAAAACTCTAGTCAATACACACTGCTGTAATGTGCCTATAGCTATTTCAAATGTCAAAATATGTAAACAAATATAGCAACACATATCTCTGTATAGCAACACGTATTAAAGAGTAAATAATGACTGCAAAGATATATATTATAGCATAGCGACTGTGTGATAACTTCGTAAATATCTGCCATATATTAATTTTATATTGTATGTGTGTGATGACCTTTGATATTAACATCATTATCCAGTGACGGGATCAAAGTACCAGGTGTTTTCAGTACAGTAACAAAATTAAAAACGTTTGGATGATTACATGTGCTGGCAGTATTTAGGGGCGTATACCGATTCAGATAGAGATCGACCCTTGAATCTAATCTAATCTAAAAAATTCTACTTCTATACTATAAAACGAGATTTTAGTCTAGTCAGTACTAATCATTTATTAATACGGGTTTTAGATAAAATGTATTGCGTAATACATGTCTGTGGAAACTACCATATTGGTTTTTACTAAATATTTACGGTGATAGTATTTATATCAATGTTATTTTATCACAGAATTGTGAGTAAAATGTAAAGGTACGATTCTAATTTAAGACGATGCAAATCATTGTAGGGCATGCTAATCAAAGTGACGGGATTTCGGATTGAGTTCTCAATTACAAGTTTGCCGGGTGTCTCAAATCTTTACCGACGCCCAATAACCAACAAGATAAAAGTTTATGTGATAAGGGCTTAAGTGTAAGATATAATTTATTATTTTATTTAATTTATTTAATTTAAATCGTTTATTTATTAATGAGAATTGGTTTTAATTTTAATAATATATGTACTTCTGTCAAGAACTACTCAACACTCACAACACAAACACAGTAGTGGAACACGAGTCTAGGTTTGGTTTGTAGTACCAACGTAACATACAGGCGTAATATTATGTTTAGTAGACGCCCACCGATTTCATCGTGTCGACTGCTTGATGCTATTTCATCTCGAAACAAAATAACACCTTCGCAAACATATGTATGTGCGAGTGTATACTTAACTACAAAATTATGTTAATTGTCTCGAAACAACCAGCCGCGAACTTAATAGCGAACATTTTGTAGTGATTTCAAAATGCCCAAGAACATATGTACCACAAAACACATTCGCCATAATATCTATGTGGTATGACGGCCTACATAGTGAACTGCAGAAACAGGTTTCACAGAGATAACTCATACACAACCAATAATATCGTGTTTACCTTCTGTTAACATTGATACGCTAATATGTGATTTATTACTAGACTTATAAGCATTACAATCACATGTGCTTTTGTGAGATATTTGAACACATGAACGCGTAGAGGCCGTACGAAATATTATCACATCTCAGTCAAAAACGTGTCCGCTGCTTACTTGAGTATATTTTCAACGCGCTCGCCAAAGGTCGACGCCATATTTTGGGACCCTGACATCACTATTATTGTGGTCTGTTTACGAGGTACATATCGTTGTTTTGCTATGAGTGATGCCAATGACTAATAAAACATGACTAATCGAAATAATTTCCGAACGAAATTCATAACTTTTAATATAGAGTTTCATAAGTTTTAATACAATATAAAATGTAGAGTTTGTAATGGCCTTAAGGGAATAAAATGTTAGATTTGTGTAAATGAAATAAATATTTGTAGAATAATACTCCTGATGAATATTGTATTTTTTCGAGCTATGGTTTGTAGAGTTCTATAAATAAAAATTGAAGCATGACTAGATTTGGCGATTACTGTATTCACACTTCATACTAATAGTAAAGACAGCGTTGTGACTTGTGACTTTAATTGGGTTTTTTTTCATCTTATCAATGAAGTAATATAATGTGAAGGTGAAATTGTTTTTACATAAGTGTAGGTACGTAATACTATACTTGATATTTTGGCGAATCTCAATACTTCTATCATACTGGGACATATTATTATTGTGCGTATTGTTTATCCAAACTTTGGTGCTAAAGCAAAATTTTCCTAAGACGCATTTCAAGTACCTGGAAAACGCGAGATCACGGATATTCTGAATTATTCACATCGGCCGTAGACAAACATCGGCTGCTTCGAAAATAACTCTCATTTGCCATACATTAAAATTAAAATTCCTTCTGCTGGTGTAATAATACATTTTGGCGATCCGCCACACACACGGGCTTCGATACCCGTACATATAACATTATGGAGAAAAATGCTATTTTATAATAACATCAAGATTAACACAAAAAACCACAAACAACATACCGAGACAGTGGACAACTTTTCCGTGTGCTTATGGTGTCAGTGTAACACTTTCAGTTTCCTTTCCTCTTAGCGCACTGTTTGTATCACTGGGGTCGGTTGACCGACGAACAAAGAGACCATTAACCGGGTGCACAGTTCACAATTACATCACCATACGATTCGCGGAAAATTAGCAACTTTTAGAACAATAATTGTGATCCAATAGCGTATACAATTCACTTCAATTAGCGCTAGCAACTGAACTACTCAACGGGCATATTACAAAAGGTCAGTCAACGAAGACGTAGTTTCGCGCGGTTGCTACGTCGAGTTGCTAATAAAATAGATGTTACAGTGATTGATTTTTAATAGAGTGAAGTGGTCGCACGTCGTGATAAGCGTCGGGAGGTCGCGCGGCGACTGCCCACCCGCTATATCGTTGACGCGCCGCCTCACGTGCGTTTGCATGCAAAAACTTTTACACAGACTAACGATTCGTACAGAGTATACCGGCACGCTGCTCATTCATGAACATTTTTACATGACATTGTTATTAATTGTCAATGTATACGGCATTGCAAAACATAGTTTAATGCAACGTCGTGTCTATTGCGAAATTCGTATCTGTTTTTCAAAACGTGTTAAAAAGGCGTATTTAAATCGTTCAAAGCAAAAAGTTTATTGAGTTTTCTATTGTTTTATTCGTTTTATTACAAATTTAATCGCTATGAAATTAATTCGAATACATTTTCTAACCAACCGCTCGTTGGACACACTTCAAATTTCTGCACAAAATTTGCAACTTGGATTGTTGCCAAATTCTAAAAATTTAATTAACAATTTCTAACTCTAAGCACTTGCATTCTTTACAGATCTGATTGCGATCTATATTAATCGAATACGATAGACTTGTAACGCTTATGACACACGTATTATACTCGTAGTCTAAATAAAAATTCATTCATTACTAAAAGTAAATATACTGTGGTAATCAGGTTCATGGTCAGACGGTTTGTTTTTTTCGTTATAAATAATATTTGTATCATTATTACATACCACGTTTTAATTATTAATGTATTAGGCTTACATTACAATACATTGTGCACAATAATGTGTTTATTTACTGTATTCTATATTGTAGTAGAAAATAAAAAAATATAGCACAAAAGTGAAGAAAAAAGTACAATGGACGACCTATTCATAAGTAAATAAAAGAACAAATGATAATTTGAGCCACAAGTTCATTTGCAACCACAAGTACAATAAGAAAATGTTAATTTTAAATTATTACAAATTTAAAATGACACTTGCCATCGATGTAATGTAATTATTATTAAATAATTATTAGCGCCGCCCGTCCGGGCCATCGGTGTAATGTAATTATTATTAAATAATTATTAGCGTCGCCCGTCCGGGCCGTCGGCGTAATGTAATTATTATTAATTAATTATTAGCGCCGTCCGTCCGGGCCGTTGATGTAATGTAATTATTTTTAATTAATTATTAGCACCGTCCGTCCGGGCCAACGGTGTAATGTAATTATTATTAGTTATCGTAAGTTACAGTCGCCGTGTGATGCAATCCTGCGGCGACCGGCGCGCCGCTGCACACATTTCGCGATATGATATCGGATATCCGATGTCGAGGATGATCTGATTTACGTATTTATTGCTGTTGCTGTTATTCATATAAAACAAGCATTTTTGTATTCACAGACGTTTGTTAATTTCCATAGTATGTTTATTTATCGAGTTACGTCTCGTGAACAGTTCACAAAGTTTATTTACTTTGATATTGATGATGATGTCCTTCAAGAAATATTTAATTTAATTGACATAAAATGCTTTTTTTAAACACAAATTAGTACTTGACAAAAATACAAACAAAAAAATTATTTTGGAAATGTTTGTCTCTTGTTTGCTTGCTCGTCGCGCATTTTAAACTCAAGTGCAAAGCGATACATAGAAAGAAAACGATTATTATCATTATTATGCTTATAAATGAAACTGATTATAGGATTGTTCAAGAGCCATGAAGTTATAAAGCCAAATTTAATCAAAAAAATAATAATTGTCCAATCTTTTATTCACGCTCAACGGAGCGTGTGAGCAACGGAAGCCAAGTATACTATACACCTACAACAGATATTTGTTGTTTATGTGTCTCGCCTCGAATCCAATTAATCGTGAAAACCTTAACAGGCAAGCGGCTCACAGATTTATTTCTATTCTAGTGACCTCGTTTCATGAGCTGGTCGGGCATCCTTTCCTTTCGTCAAAAGATCGTTGTCCCACATTTCGACGAATTCTTGTCACCTTTAATTAAATTCGAGACTAATAACATAGTACTATATTTAAAAGTTAGGTTCCTAACTTTTAAATATAGTACGTTTCCACTCCTTAAATATTTGTATTAATTATGTCAATAATCTGTCTTTTTACTAAATAAATTATAATAAACACTTTCGCCTTCAATTCGAACATACAATACAATATCGGTCTCATTTCTCACGATTTTCACGAGTTTCAGAAACTGAAAAATATTTTCGGCGCACAGATGCTAAAAGCGATATCATTAACAATCACTTTATCAAAGTTAACGATGCTGTGTTTAAGTAAGGCATTAATAGACTTATTAGCAAAGTCGAGGCGTAAATAAGAACTCATGTTTGGATACACAAAACTTAAATTTTGACAACAAAATAATATGAACATCTGGGTATGATGTAAAAAAGATTCCTACAAACATATATTTACATCAAATCAGAGATATTTATTAAAAGCATATATAATTTTTAACAACTGTATGCCCGTTCTATAAACGTATGTTGTCTATGGAAACCGGAGAGAAATATAGATATACATATAATATATAAACAAGAAATTTACGAGTTCGGATCCGCTAAATCCGTTGCCGGTGACGTCAGACCCACCTCTACCTCTTCGTCTCTACATCGTAAGGTATTATTTATAAACGCACGAGTATCGCATTATTTCACAGTGCGACCCATTGTTATGGTATTTCAACCGCGGGAAGAATGAAACGAAGCCTTATTCGAACAAAACAATACAATAGAACTATGCGTCGTCAGCTGTAATTTATTCTGAAAAAAACACACACGTTTATCTCAAGTATGGTTATATATATGAGTATCGTAAGTATATTCTTCTCAATCCCGATTCTATGGTACGGAACTGTAACATAATTGGTGAAATATAACACAATTACACACAACTACACTACTCTACCTATCCCTTGGTGAAATACAGGCGTGGTGTGATGTTGCGGAAATATTTTGATCGGTGTTTTGCAAGTGATTTTAAGAAATATATATCATTACTGTACGGAACACGGCATATTTATACATTATTTGCAAAACAGGAAACTCAATACAGCGACAAGGGTATGCCATGTTGTATGTAAATTAGTTACGTTTTATTTTAAAATCACTGTCTTTCATTTACAGTACTCATTTAGTTTGCGGTATTTGTTTGATATACGCGGTACATAACTCATTGGAAACATGGAATATTTGTTGCAGGGAAATTGCTAAAATATACCAACATTCATCACGAATCTACCGTAAAACGTATGAAAATTCACAATTGTCATTCTTTTTGAGACCAATCATTTCTGATTTTTATAACCAGACAAAGTACCAACACTCGTGGTCATAACGCACATGCTTGTCCTGAGCGGGAATCGAACCAACGACCCCGGGCTCAGCAGCTAGGTTCACTAACAATGGGATTACAGGAGACTAGTCAATAAGCAATAGATTAACACATGTGGTTGGTAAACAAATTTGTTAACACTGAGCGATTTGCTGGGACGTCTCGTGTCCCCACGACGGCACTGCGCCAAACACCGAGGGCACTGACGTTGACGATCGTCAATGAGCTATTTAATAGGTTAACAACTTCTCTAGCGCGTTACATACATTTAAACCAACCCTACATCCAGTTTTGCAAGCAGAAGCACCACTACACTAATTGTTTGCTGCTAAGCGGCATTTACCACTAAACAGCAACGCTTGTACCCGTATTAAGAAATGGAGGCAGCTATCGCCTTATTACTGGCACTAACTTCACGTCCAATTATTCATATTCTAAATGAACACAACAAAATTTATATACTACAAAGATGTCAAAAACTTTTTTATCAAGAGTTCAATTAATACAAAAAATTAAAACAAAGAATAACCAGTAAGTAGGTTTCTTATTTTAGTTCAAACTAGGCACCACTACTAGGGACGAGTTGGAATCTCGTTTAATATACAACTTAACATCGTGCGTGTAATCCCGGAAGGGGTAGGCAGAGGAATGTAGTACATTCCCACATTTCACCAGGTAAGCTTACGTCCTTCCATGGAATAGATAGTGCGTCTGTTGCCATACACATAGCACAGATTTAGACTCCGAGCCACTATGAAAAATGTCTACTAGAAAATCTAAATTATGTAGTATATACATAAGTATACTATATATTTAAGTATATAGTATTCCTATATACTCTAGTATGTACAACTCTATCTCGTACAGCATCGTGTTTCCCGTTAACATCGTGACGATGGTGTTACGTAAATATGTTCTCTCTATATATGTTTAATAAAAGCTTAATTATTCACGTGTAAGGGACTTTACCTTCAACAATAACATTCGTAAATTATTACAGTGAAAAAACTGAGCAGTGATAGCCGGTAGAATTAGCCACATGTAGAATTCGATTCTAAACTCCCGTGTGTTTCGAGTTCGATTCCTCGAATAGGCTTACTTTTGACAATTTACTAGCATTAGATTTTACACCACTTGCTATAAATTTAAAGAAAAACATTGAAAAGAAACCTGTAAATGTCGAGTTCTCTATATCATACTCATAAGGCGTGTGAAACGGCATCTCGACTGAAACAGTTTGGTAGATTTAACCTTTCTCACTATAAAATGAGACCGCGTTCAACAATGGAACGACATAACAAATAGATGGCAAAGCAAGCAGTATATCATTAGATTCATTAATACTTTGATTGCAAACACTTGGTTAAGTAACAACAATGTCAAAAACTACATAAAATATGTAAGAAATAAAAATAGTATATAAATATGCTTTGCTTAGATAATAACATTTTCTCGAATTAATAAAATATATATTAGTCTTAATATTTATTTGACTTTTTCACGACACTCTTATTTATTCATCTATTGCTTCCCAATCGAAATGTCCTGCAGTTATAAAAATATATATGTGCAATAAGAACACGAGCGAGCTCTTTTAAGAATTTAGATACACTGAATTTTCAAGTGACATCTACGCATATTATTAAATAATACGCTTCGAGCCAAACAACTCTACATTACTAACAATTAATACACGCCGTTATAAACACAATACATCGCCGAGAGAATAATAATTAAACACAAAAACGAGGAAAAGCGCGTGCACGTTAAGAGATACGTACATATGTAAATATTCCTTTGAATTCGAACATGACCTTAATTTCCTTAACTACAGAAAGAAAAATAATAATTAAATAACTCACCGAAAGAATGTTTCAATTTAGGAATGTCCTTATTACTGACGACCAATTTGTCCTGTAGGTATACTGGGAAGACAGGAGCCGCGCTCCCTGCAAGAACACATGCACGCGTCCGTATGACACAGTGACATATGACTTGACGGCGTTCATTGTGAATAGATTAGATAATGGCTATTGGATCTGAGATGCATAGAAATTCTATTGGTAGCGAAGTCGCGTAGAGTCACCATGTGTACGGAGCATATTGGGACGTAGTTTAATACTGATGCATGTTATATGTACATAGCTAAAAGCGAAAGAATTTTTTTACCATTGTTTAAGCGAAATAGGTTTTAGATTTTTTAGGGAATTACTCCAATGCAATAAGGGAATGTCAAATACCCATATAAAATGAACCACATAAGATTAGTGTTTTTCAGAATCATAACACATGTTAGGAATTAAAAACATCATACATTATTATCTACATATCATAAAATTGCTTAAGGTCATGATTTTAGTACAACATACAAAAAATAATCAAACAAGTCGATATAAGTAACCATGTCGTTTAAACAAATTTTAATAGTACTGAAGCGAATTTTTTTTCATGTATGAATGCTATGACTACATTCAAAGCAATTATGTCAATTACTAGCTGCCCGCCTAAACTTCCCCGGTTTAATAATTATGTATGTATTAGGATATATATATATATAGTGCTAGATTTAAAGCCTTCAAATAATAGATATATTAAACATACTCGTATGAAGTCAAATTAACGTAGCGTCAGACCAATGGTCGATAGCCCTCCAACGAAGTGGAGAGACGATATACGCAAAATGGCTGGCAACGGTTTGATGCGAAGAGCTAAAAATCGAGCTCAGTGGCGTGCTATTGGAGAGGCCTATGTCCAACAGTGGACAATGTCGGAGTGATAATGATGATGATATAAAGTTGTCTATAGAAAAAAATCATAAGTGCTGCCGCGGATATATTTCAAAAAGTTTTCATGAGGAATAACTCAACCATACACTTTAACTATCAATGCAATTTTAACTGTCACGCAACAAACGAAGAGAGATCTCAAGCTGCGCGTTTTTCTGTGACTTCGTCAATGATCATCATCATGATTAGTCAATTTGTACATAGGTATATAAATATGTATACATATATATGTATATACATATGTATATTGTACATTAAGCTTATACCCATTTGAAATATTGTAAATTTCAAATGAAGACAGAATTTAAAAATGTGTGCAATGATTTCGGAAATTAAATAAACAACCATTTATATAGACTTGTTTCAAAAAATCCGTAAGGACAACAACGTGTGGTCACATTAGGTAATTTAAAGAATTGAAAACTTCATTTTGTACTCGATTTGCCGGTGGCGTGGCACCGTGTACGTACATTGTATGAAATACCGAACTGGCGTATGGACATGAATTATGCATCACCGGTGATATAACATGAGCTCATCGCGTCACTACACAGCGGGTCGCGAACGTCGATTTGCTTACCAATGACCGTTACATTCGCTTGTGAAAAAGTTCAATATCACATCCTTAGTTTATACGAGATTAAATTGATATATTGAGTTGTAATAAACTATGGCAGAAAGGAGTAATGTGGAAGAAGTACGGCAGGTCTGATTATCAATATTTGGCACTTCGCGGTTTCTGCCTACCCTGTAAGAGACCTGGATGAAGATATGCGTGTATAATAAGCAATGTCGTTATGTAAAATTGCTCTCTTGGTAGAGTGGCTTGTGACCCTGATTGCTGGGTTGTAGGTTGCGGATTCAATTCCCATTCAACACAAATATTTGTATGATGAGCACGAGTGTTTGTTCTGTCCGGGTGTAACATTATCTATATAAGTATGTACTTAGAGATTTATTTATGTATGTTTACCAGCTGTCTGGTTACTGCAGTGCAGACTTTACCCAGGTTAGGATTAGAAGGTCATATGTAACGCACTGGTTTACATGCGTATAATATATCGTCAATATGGTCTTAAGGTTTTTTCATTTAGGAACATTGCGGCCACATTCTGCCGTGTGCTGTTTACAGATAATTACTTTGGAATAATGTTATATATATGTAAAGTCATATAATATTTATTATTTCTATCGTCAAATAGGTAGAAGAAAATTTTGTTTAGAGAAAGTAGTGATTAACATCGTTGAGACTTGATATCTCGACAGAAGAATATGTTACATAAAATGCCCAATTACAAGTTCTCATTATATACCAACAAAGAAAAAGGAGAAACCAAAAGCAATAACAGGGAAACATGCAAACAAGTGCTCGATAAAATGTACCTTCATATCCAACGTAAACAAGTCTTTAAAATCATAATGACAAGCACGTAACAATGATCATTAATTCATTGCCAAATTTATATTGCAATATTTAACATTCAGGCACAATTAACATTTATATTTAATAAATACACTGCGTGACATTTAGTATGACGTCATTTTGATATGAATGTAACCGAACGGAACCTTGCGAAGATAAATATATAATTTTATCATAACTAAATGTTAAAGTTTTGTTTATGTTATTTTAATATAAGCTCCAAAATTACAAGAATATATTTACGCCAAGTTCTTCTCGGGGTAGGCAGTCAGCATGAGGTGACAAATATTATATGAGTATCTTAAAGAAATGTCAGGTCCAGTCGTGCGAGGTCCACCGTAAAATGGGTTAACATGCTGATAAATATTTAGGTCTCAATCACAGTCATTACCAAAGGTACTAGCGGCAATAATTACTGCCAGATGCGTAAACAGTTGCGGCTGAAGGTTTGGCCTTGAACCCGTATGTTATTATTCATTTATTCATTTTCTGTTGTTGTTTACAAAGAATCGAATTAACGCCAAATAACATTTTCTAACAATCTACTCGCAGGTGGCGATGAAAATTTCACTGGTATTCCACGAATCAATTTGTAGACAGAACCTTTGTAAGATTCGGAGAATTCCTAGCTATAGGACCCGCAACATGACTACAATTAAAAAAAGCGAATTCTTATGATTTCAACCATATCTTTCCAACGTAAACGTAACATCACGCGTGTAACCCCCGAAGCGGTAAGCAGAGGAGTACAGCGAACTCCTACGTTCCACCAGTTACATTTACGTCACATGTAATACATAGATGGTACGCCCTATTGCCATTTTTTTTAAATCGACTCATTTATCATTCCACTGTTGGAACATGGGTCTTCTCTCATATTGAAAGGGTTTAGGCCATACTTCGCCACGCTGGCCAAGTGCGGCTTGGCGGACTTCACCTTAGAATGTTTTTTTTTTATAAATTCTGAGGTGTGCAGGTTTCCTCACGATATTTTCCTTTACCGTTAGCAACATATTTAAATTTAAAACACACTTTTGTAAAGAGGTGCCCGCCATGGATTTGAACCCAGCACCCCGGAGCGAGAGGCTGTATCCTTAACCATTAGGCTATCACTGCGATATATTGCCATATATATCGATAAGGACTTGTTTATTTATCCATGAAAATATAATTTAACGCTGCGGTTATTATTATTATTTATTTATAAGGGGCTCCACTCAACGAGTTATGCTCATTTGGAATTCAATTGAACATCGACAGTTTATAGGTTGCATAGCTGTTCGTTGCGCAGGAGTAAATATTAATATACAGTGAAAGATTTATATACATACATTTTCTATTTACACGTTTTATGTACTGTAAACATATAACATATAGAAATGGGAGACATGTATCTCATTCGTACATATCCTTTTAATCTTCTTACCACCCTGTTAGAGATCGGTTACAGATATATGACCAGCAATGGCCAATTGTGACTGCTACCAGCTCTGTCACCACTTTATTCACTTAAAAAAACGTGCAAGAAAAATTTTGAGTGATATACGTTACAACTCTACGTCAGAAATTCAAATTTAGAATTATTTTTTTTTACACAGAATTTAACAGGCTGTGTATTTGTAACAAGGGTGTATTAAAATACGTATGTATTTAGAACCAAATCGTTATAGAATATTTTTATACTTTTGAATTACGTCTAATAATGTTATACAATGTTTAAATTAAACAATTTAATATTTCTTTAACATTCCTATGGGATTGTTTATAGGTACTTTATAAGTGATATACTTAAATGACTATTTTATACGGATGTCATAAGAAATCCACGCAAATTTTTACATTTCGCTATGGTTGATCAGCCGCAATGAATGTGTTTACGAAATATGTGCCCGCAGAATGGTCTGGAACGAATTGTCGAATAAGCCGTTGTTAAACATACAACTGTGACAAATCTGCACTATGTACGATTGTTTTCTGACGTGACGTGAACATCACGACGTTTGCCGGAGCGGTCAAGACAAACACTTTCAGAATTTCACTGATATTTACAGAGATACTGCAATAGGAAAATAATGAACAGTTTTAATCAAGCACAACGTTTAGATATTAAAATTTAATATCGTCAAGGAAACGTAACATCACGCTTATATTTCCAGAGGAATGCCGTACACTCCTACGATTGACCAGTTATAAAAAAAAGAATCGTAAAATTTATAAAAATATAAGATGATAAGATTTTTTTTTATTTTATTATTGCTTTTTATTCATAACATACAAACATTACTGAGTACTTAATAGCTCACGTTGCTCTGATACACCAAGATTTATCTCACACATGTTTGTGCACTTGACCTTTGTGCGCTTATATTTTTATTAACGTCGCTGAGTACGTATTAAAAAATTTCTGCTCATTTATATTCTGAGTCATATGTGCTGTAAATAATATTATAATACCATGTTTCAGTTAAAACGGTATTGTAATATGCTTCTACCTTTTCTCTTCTACTTATCTTTTTTTCGACCTTCTCTCCTCCATTTATCTTTTTGAAAACCATTATCACATTACCATTTCATTTTTATATTAGGAGTAGTTATTATTAAATTCAGGATCTACTAACTATACTATTAACTACGACTAACTAAAATTATACTATCAGCGAGAAACATGAGCTGTATTATATTAAAAATCTTATTACAGCATTACTTTAGTGTTTAAACTAGAGTTCATAACAAACCAAAGCAAGGGAGGGTAGCCTGTACCAGAGTATACATAAAAACATCCCAAGTTTATAACCGGCCATACATTTCATCTCAACTTGTTACTAATAGATATATCTGCGTGTTGACTGCCAATAAAATGTAAAGAAAAAGGAAATGTTGATGTAACATTGAACCTTGGCTGAAATCCACATGTACTGTTTCATCCCGGTGTTACCATAAAAAAACTATATAAACGACTATCTGGTCAAGTCCGGTGCTGGCTGGCGGTTGTCCAATATTCGATTTATGCGCCGTGCGAGCCACAGATTAGATACAAATAGAGAGTGCCGAGTGTAGCATTCGTACTGGCTAATAAAACATTTTCTTATTTCGCCTGCTTCGTTGGTCGAGTGGCTGCAAACGCGACTGCAGATCAAAAGGACCTACGTTCTATCCTCGGGTTGGATAACATTGGGTTTTCTAACTTGAAATTCGCAGTAGTAGTCTCAATTTATTCACCATGTGTGCCAATAGGCTCTTCTTAGATTTAATAGTTGGCACGTATAACACAGCTGGTGGGGACTGTACTCACACCTCTGCCTACTATTTCGGGGAAATACTGGCGTGGCATATACTGTTATATTTCACTATTACCGAAGCGAGCCAGATACATTTTCCATAACGGTAAAATTGTAATGTCGACAAAACTACACATTGTTTGTGTAAACAAAATCGCGCTCATTTTACGGTCTACCAACACTTTGTAAACGCATGCAGCGACATTACTGACGCGCACATCCGGTTCCGACCGATTTAAATGTAGAAAAATCCAGTCATAAAAATAGTCTATAATAACACTTGCAACTAATATCTTCCCACGAATGTAATGACGTATTGTTTCTCAAGCGTCCGCTGAGCGATTGAGATGTTCATGTGAAATAAAACGAAAACCTTGTCGAGTGTTAAGATCCAGGTTTAAGTATTCCAAAATGCACACGTTCACAAGCGTTCTTATACAGATATTCCAATTTACATTTGGATGCACTGTTTATTAGCTACGAATGCGCATAACATTAAACATATGTATATAAACATGGCAATGACATGGCAATAGGCTCACCACCTATTCCATGAGACTTAATCATAACTGGTGAAATTTGGGAGTGTACTAGATTCTTCTGCCTACCCCTTCGGTGATTATAGGCGTGACGTTATTATATATATATATATACACACATATATAAAGCGATAAAAAATAAAGTTAATGTATTTAATATGCATATGTAGTTTCGGCAGCAAAACAGCTACCCGCGAACAGACAGAAAATCAATCAATCAATTATTCAAACGAACATACAAACAAACAAACAACGAATCATGTAATAATAACAAGACTGGTGTAAGTCTACACCTTACCCGATTCAGTTTATTTAGCACTTAAGAGCTTAACAATTTGACAGCCGAGCTTTGCCCTGAGACCATCAAGGTGGGACGTACTCAGCGCGTGATCGGCTGTTAAAGGGTTAACACTTAAGAGTGCGGTAGAGTGGAAAATTCAGTAAGCAGTACCATTCAGATATGTAACTGTTACTTAACATTCATATATAGCATTTTTTCTTTGACTAGTGTCTAGTCTATCGTGGTAGTATCGTCTATCCAATCAGTAACGGCACTGAGACAGACCGGTAATAAACACAGATCGATATTATGACATTTCCCATTGGTCACATGGACGCATCGTTTCCTCATACTCCATCAATTAATAAAACTAGTGTAACTTACCGAATGGGAATATGTTATTTATCTCATTTACATAAAAAATGTACATATATATATATATTTATGTATACTTGGATGAATATAACCAAGTAATATTTAAAATGCATGTAACATTAATGGTTTGGTACATAATATACCCAGAGGATTTGTACATTATAGAACAATTTGTGTCAAGATTCGAATCCCAGGCAGAATCGAAAGCAGAAATGAAAACCACTAAGCTGTCTCTTGTAAAACATAAATTGAAATTCACTGTTAAAAATACTTGCAAAGTTGGAGCTAATTATAAAATTTCAGATCCTAGACTGAATATTGGAATTTGCCGTCAATTTTAACTATGACTGACTGAGATACAGATGAATGAGGCGTACCGATGTTCAATTAAGATTAATGAGCCAATCAACAGAAATAATAAACGTATATTTAAAAGTCAAGTTAAATTAGCGACCGTAGAAATGGTTTCCTTTTTTAATTATTTAATAAGCGCGTAATGAGTAAATGTTAAATGAAATATGTGCTTAGTCATGACAATTAAATGAATGATAAAATTGTTGTATATGATGAATTAAATCTAATTTGACCAATAATATAACATAATATTGTACGTATATTTTATTGGTTTCTCGTTTAATGTTTAATGCTGATTATGAATTTTTAAAACGGTTCATAATTGAAAAGATTATCTACATTAATGTATTTAAATTTTACACTTTTTCATAGCTGTAATTCTTATAACCACCCGTTAAAGGGCCCAACTCTGCGTTTGATTTCTCTCAATTTTATATATGTGTCTATTATAATCGGTAAGCATGACAGTGGCTACAGAGAATATTATCTATTATATACTAATAATAATAACATAAAAATTTGATAGGTGAATCGATATAGTTTCGTAACCGATCAGCGCTTAAACAACTAGTAAGTGATGTAATATTAAGAAATATGAGTCATGGTAATTTGACTAAAAATTATTATTATTATTAAAGGAGCAAGTGCGTGTGTGTGTGTGTGTGCGTGCGTACTGACCGGTGTCGCCGACGGCCTGGCTGAGCGTGTTCTCGGTGAGCGGGCGCAGCGCCTCCACGGCGCTGATGTAGCCCAGCCGGTCCGCGATCGCGCACGCCGTCTGCCCCGTCTGCGGAGGCGTCGTTTGTAGCTATGTGACATTTTGTAGCATACTGTGTGGCAATTTGCATCTCACTAATAAATCTTCATCGTCATCATCATTGTCAGCCTATTTCCGTCCACTGCTGGACATGGGCCTCTCCAATAGCACGCCGCTGAGCTCGATCCTCGGCTCGTCGCATCCAACTGTTGCCAGCCACTTTGCGTATATCGTCACTACACCTAGCTGGAGGGATCTTATATTTATGTATATTTACACATGTAATAAAACTGTAACTGATTGTCTGTACATGGCAAATATATTTAATAATTTATAATGGCATGCCTTTATATACGCAAGAGAATCCAAAACGATGTCTTTTCATTTTGTTTGTTTGTCTGTATGTTTGTGCACGCTAATCTCAGAAACGGCTTGTCGGATTTGAATGCAGTTTTCAGGATTATATTGAGACGGGCTTCACTTAACATTTAATGTTTTCTTTTTTTCATTTAAATCGATTACCAAATAAAGAAGTGACGTGAATTTATTTTTTTAAAACTTATGAAATTTTCAGGTACGAAATCGCGGGCGCAGCTATTTATTTCTATATTTACTCTTGGTTATCATAGCGTGATGTTCCTAAAATAGTTTTTTAATAGATTGTTTTCTAATTAACGCGAGTGAAACCGCGAGGTACAGCTAGTAAGAAATAAATGAAATCCAAAAAAGAGGTCAATTAATCTTCAAACTTTTTTTAAAATATTTTTTCGTTTCACTTTTGGATACGGGTCTTTTGTAGAGATAAGAGAGGTACTATAATATTAATATAATTTTCACTATACTAAAGTAATTAATGTAATTATTAATAAAGACTCACAGCAGATAAGGCATTCGGGTCGGCGTCGTTTTTTAGTAGCAGCTGAATGATAAGGGTGTGTCCCTGCTGCGCGGCCTGGTGTAGGGGTGTGAATCTAAGGTACAAAACACACCTATCAACTTAAACTGTCATCGTCGTCACTAAGAAAGTAATACAGGCAGGCGACTAAATACGAAATCGCCATCGCAACCGTACATCGACAAGAATCGAAATATATTTATCATATAGTAGGGAGGCGCGCTGACCCGTGCGCGGCGCGCGCGTGCACGTCGGCGCCCGCGTCCAGCAGCGCGCGCGCCGCCGCCAGGTGCGCGTGGTGCGCCGCCGCGTGCAGCGCCGTGTAGCCGTCGCGCGTGCGCGCCGCCACGCGCGCGCCCGCCGCGCACAGCGCGCGCACGGCGCCCGTGCGGCCCTCGCCCGCCGCCAGGTGCAGCGCCGTCAGCCCTGCCGCCGCACACCCGTCAGTGTCAC
>DWJK01001041.1:0-18419 GCA_018248815.1 Croniades pieria auraria | reverse complement strand
TATTCCATAGTGGGATGTAAACGTAACTGGTGAAACGTGGGAGTGTTCTACACTCTTCTGCCTACCTCTTCGGGGATAATAGGCGTGATGTTACGTTATAATGTGTTAAACGACTTTTTCATTTAAACAAATTTGTAATATCGTACTTAAATCGGTTTTTATTAAAGACAGTCGCTTACGTAGTAGGTAGGTACATACACCGCATGTGCGACCAGTGTCATATGTCAAAAACACTATCTTTCAGAAAAAAGTTCAGAAAGTTAGAAATCATAATTATTCTATGACTATTATAATATTATATGACTTATAGACTATTCTATGATATATAACTATTATAATATTCATAGAATAATTATGATTTCAAAATTTCTGAACTGTTTTCTGAATGATAGTGTTTTAGCATATTACACTATAGTTGGTCATGAGCGAACGATAATATTATGTTAAAGAGTACAGATTATAAAATCAAGACAAATATATGACAGATAAGAGACGGATCCAAAATATATTAATATTTTCACATCATAAATGATTCGATCATTATTGACTGCGGTATAAAAAATTCGCGCACAGCCCTCCAAAGCAAAGAGATTTCCGTTGCCTTCAGATATTTCACGCTAATTACGGGTTTCATGTAACGTGGGCGGGTAATTGGTTCTATCGCACGTTGTTCTCACTTTTTTTATTTACTTCCTGTCCTTTAGCCGGTGAATGAAGCTGGAGTGAAGCGAGTACAAAGTACCGACATGGTGGTGTCAGGTTCCAGCTATTGTAGCAGTCGGCGGCACCCACGCTTCCATGCTTAAAACCGTTGAGGAAGAATCCAAAAGCAGTTAATCGTTCGGAAATATTATATCGTGAATTAACAGAAACCGAAGAACCATAATACAATATTTTATAATTGTATATTCATACTTTAGGGAACTCTTTTTGTTTTTTTTCCGCTTAGATCGGGTAACTGTCATGCAAATCACTCAGACATAAACATTTTATAATGATAACATAGATAATTAAATAAAAATTATAATAGACAGTACCTATATATGGCAACCCACGCGCTTTGCCTACCCCGTAAGGGACCTAGCAGAAAGATATGTACATTTGTAAAGATAGGCGAAATATTCATTCACGAATTAATAAATAGACAAATAAAGTTGGATAATATTTATACTGAAGAATCTTAAAGATTCGAAGGTATGTATCCATTCGTTTTTAACGTAGACCTAGGCATTTAATAACAATAATTAGGGTACATTTAATATTAAGCGCTGTCAACTCCATATAGAACTTTTAAAACGTATCATAATGTAGAATTAACTTAAGGCTCCATGTTAAAAACAATTCTAAAAAACTTGGTAGATAGAATTACTTATAAGTTTTATATTGCCTTTGAATCGAAACGGACGCAAGTGTTATCTGATCGGAACTGAATATTTTCGCATCGCGAAAGCATAAAGGAGTGAAGAATGGCGTGTAAGTTATTGTCACGTGTAATCAGATACAAATGTACCTGTTCATCACAATGCCGCTTGCAGGTCCGCCAGGCATCCCTCGTCAGTCCAAATGTGTGTTGCATTGTATAATATTAAAAAGTGATATGTTCATTGTTGCTTTTTCTAAAACTTTACGATTTTTATTGCGCGTCCGTAAAATTATTAAACCAACACCTGTCTTAATGTATCTATATGAATATTATGTGTCGTATTGAACGAAATCATTGCGTTATTTAGCTGTATTAGAAGCTTATTTGTCGGTTTTTTAAACGACATTGAATATTGGTTTATAGCTACTTGGACTTTAATATCCATTAGTATAGAAGAGGTAACATTGCCTAAGTATTATTATCCCCCAAATCAATATTAATGCGCATTGTTATTTTTTCGAAATTAGTCCACCATCTGATTAGTTGTCTTAAAAATGTATTAATGTGTATCAATACTAGCAAATTGGTATCCAAATATTAAATAAAACCTTACGTAAAATTTATTTAATCAAACAAGGTTATAAACGTCTCATAAACATTTTAACTGTCATTATACTAGAGGAGCGCGTTCTCGTCGTCACACTGGGGACGAGTAGAAAAAAATTAGTAGGTAAAGGAATTCTGCTAAGCGCAGGCGCCCCGCTGCGTCGCGGCAATCTTCAAAAGTTGTACTTTTCACCCAGTGACAGCCGAAGTTGCCTTGCCTAAGTAAAAACGACATCCGACCACGGTTTGTTTTACACAACAAACTGTTCCCGATCAGATATCTGTTAATGACACACTTGACGCCGGTGAATCGCACTTTTTGAAATGAATACTTGTTAGTTCTTTATTTTCAAACACTGCATATTGTATCGCTTGATTGATAACCTTCCAACGTAGGTATCCGCTATAGGTATAATATTATATATATAAAGTTATGATGGAAGTTGGACGAACGGACATACAGTTCGATTTTAAATGATATATTTTTACTATAGGAGTTCCAACGTTTAATATTTGTATTCATTCTTGGTTCATTGGTTTATAGGTTAGGGTATATAATAGTCTTGTAATGAATTGGGAGCCATACAAAGAGAGCAATAAAAGGATTATTAATTCTAACAAAAAATAGTTTTTTCTGTTTAAGTAGGTACCTAGATGTAAACGAAATTACATGTTAATTACGGACCTAAAGACAAATCTCAAAATCAACGTAAACTAATACGACCATCTATAAATATAATAAAACTGTTACTGATCGCCGTCTGTACATGGCAAATATATTTAAAAATTCATAATGGGGTGCCTTTATATGCGCAAGAGAACCCAAAACAATATTTTTTCATTTTGCCTGTTTGTCTGTATGTTTGTGCACGCTAATCTCAGAAATGGCTTATCCGATTTGAATGCAGTTTTCAGGATTATATTGTGATGGACTTCACTTAACATTTAATGTCTTTTTCATTTAAATCGGTTAACAAATAAAGAAGTTACGTCAATTTTTTTTTCAAAACTTACGAAATATACGCGTAAGAACTCGCGGGCACAGCTAGTCTGTATGCCGTTATATCATTATTACCCCCACAGTACTCCACCTACGTGCCATCGTGATTTGCATTTTCGTCTATGGACATCCATTTTCTCTCTGAGAGTCAAGACGGACATTTGCAAATATTTGACCGAGAGACATTTGCAAATATTTTCTTTCACGAATATTCGATATAAACGCGGCGTTGGCAACACAATATTGTACACTTTTATAGTGCAACAAATATTATTGGCCTTGACGGGTTCAAATATAAAACCAAAAAATCATCAGATTTTATTGGTTTTGTGTACTATTTATTTATTTCATTACAAGACTTTTATATACCCTAACCTATAAACCAATGAACCAAGATTGAATACAGATATTAAGCGTTGTAACTCGTACAGTAAAAATATATGTTTTAGGTTTCGTACTGTTAAAACCGTAGTTTGCATTCGGGACCATCTTCATTGTGTCACTGGCAAAAACTCACTTATGAAATATTTAGATAATAATAAAAGATTCAAGTCCATAGAAATGTAGTCCTCTAAGTCTTCACAATTAAGTGATGTTTTTTCAAATTTAAATGGGACCTTACAAAGCTAAGTATACTCATCCTAAAAAGAAAATTTACCAGATCGGTTCATAAATAACGGAACATGAATGTCTGAAGGAGCTTGGAATCCTCGTTTTTTTAAATCGGTTTAAAAGAAGTGCATTTAGTCCGCTTTGCAACTATGTAGAAAGAACCGTGTTCAAAAGGTCTTGTTTCTAGAAATTTCGCCTTGAAAGTTATATAGATGTGGTTATAGGTGGGGGAAATATAAAACAATTTTACGGATTAAAAATTTATTTAGCACGTCACAAAACATACATTTTGTACAAACATAATAATATAAGAATAATTCGAAATATCTACATATCTGCTGTAATCCGGTTGTGCCAAGCCACATTATCGGCCGACTCTCGTATTATTGCTTAGATTTCCTACTTTGGCCAGATTTTGATTTGCCTTAATTTAACAAAAATGTTCACAATAAAAACTTCATAAATTTTATATATTCCCGGTTCTGAATAATTTACTCCATATTCATGGATCGGCACATTTCATTAAGAGTTATTTTACGTAACATTACGCCTGTAATCCAGTAGGGGTAGTACACTTCCACGTTTCACCAGTTACATAAGTTTACGTCCAACCATGAAAGCTTACCCTAAAGCCTATTGCCATACACCACGCACAGATCCAGACTCAGGGCTACTACAAAAAATTTCTTCTAATTCTAGTTGTTAGGTAGAAATCTAAAATAGAAAATTCAAACAATACCCGACCCGGGATTTGAACCCAGGACCTCTCGATCAGCAGTTGCACTTGCAACTACTTGACCACCGAGGCAGCCATGTACACTGATTGAGTACACTATGTTGAATACATATTATATTTTTATTTGACCTACAATAAACTTTTTGAAGTAAAAATCTTATTATACTAATACTGGGTCATTTTAAAAATGTAGAAAAGCAAGTTGAGACCTCCACATATGTAAATAGCAACACCAGTATTTTTGTATGCTCTCCTTATAACTAAAATTGTGAATGGCCTTAGATCTATGACAAAGTTTTGTGGGTGAAAAATGATACAGAAAGATATAAAATTTTTGGACAGCATTAGCAGAGCTGCCCATAATTTTAAGAATAAAATGTTAGTTATTACAACCGACCCAAAAGACAATAGAATAAATTACTTAGTATTTTGTGCAAACCACACTGTTCATATACACTAATGAAACTATGAAAATATAGGATACATAGACCAAATCTTACTTACCATCGTCATACTAATCATTTACAGAATGTTATGAACTGATGCATTTCATTGACAATTTTTGTTTTACCACTAAATTAACATGATTAATATACCATGAAATTCTGTTATATATTAGTGCAAAATGAAACAAAACCTGGCGTTTTATTCCATAGTGGAATGCCTCATGTGTTTGTGTGGTGCCTAAATATATAAATAAAATTAATTATCATATTTTACTATGGGGTGAGATACACAAAGGATTCAGAACACCCTCACAAAACTATTCGATATTGATAATAACACTTTACCTTTAAATAAATGACAAAATATTCATATAAAAATATGGAAGGATTGAGAATAATCAAATTGATGTTTTCACCGCGTGTAATGCAAAGTAACATTACTAACAGGTTATACATACAATGTACCACATTGTTTCTTGGCATTGAAGTGCTCAATGGGTAACGCCTTCCAATGTTTTCCTAAAAATCTTCATCTAACATCTTAATAAGGACATGACAATCAAAAGAGAAATGATATACAATAAACTTGGTTGCATCCTGTCACTATATTTACAACTATACCTTTTGTAAAAATACAAAACATCTCTGGACTGTGTTATACATTACCATGTACAACTACCTAATTAGTATTTATTGCAATATATAATTTTAAATTCATACCGTATCTGTGCTGCTCCGCCTGAGATTTTTAAAACATTACCTTACATTAGCTACTCTTAAGTGTCATTGAGCAAAGATGGTAAATTATTTAAATCAAGCAGATTTTAGTAGTATTAATGACTTTAAATCTCAGTTAGCAAAATCCTCATTTTTTGTACTTGCTTCCTGCTTCCGAAAGACAAAAAAATGTCTAGTAAAAAATTATCTACAAAACCTACGCCTTCTGATAATATTGATTGGTAAAAATATAGGCTGTTTCCTTAAGTGAGTACACTACACTTTCTGTTGTCACAGGTGGAGCAGCACAATGTTTTTTTCTACACTCGAAATATTAAACTAATAGAAACATAATAAAACTTAACAGAAAAACAAAAGTGTGTATGTAAAAAAGAGCTAGTTGGAAATTCATTACATGACAGGAAAAATAATCAATGAAAAGGGTTATTACACATTCAAATGAGTTTTCACAAGTAAACAACTTTTGTTATCAAAAGTGTCTCAAATTATATGTAGGCAATAAGTGAAACTGGAATAAATAAGAGAAAAGAAAGGAATAGAATTTTAGATACTAAAAGAATATAAATAAAGTGAGATATTATATAAGCAGTAACATGAAGACTCCCAAGTATTAACTGCAGTGTGTCCAGCATACCAGTTGCATCACTCAGTGATTTTCTTCAGACCATTTTCAGAAAGGATTAACATTGGAAACTCTTATATGAACCTTCATCGAGGAACAGAGCTTTGTGAAACAAGTATACTTACGTACATAAATACCCCTGTTTTGTGTGTAAGCTCCAAACAAGGCAACATTTACATTTGTCATTGTTATTTTAGAGTTTGTTGCCAAAAGATGTGTTACAGTGTAAAGTGAAACAAAATGGGGATAGAAGCACTGCAATTTTTTTGACAGAAATAGACATGAAATTGGCTACCTAGTTTACCAGTCAGTTCACTGAGGCTTAAATAATATGAATGTGGACACACCGAGAATAATTTATAAACGCTAATAGAATCAAATTTTATAACTCATCTCTCAACAATGTGTATCTGTTCTTTGAGGGCGCCAGTTTCTTAAATGTTGACTCTGGCGGGGTGGTGACTTTTATTTCATTTGTCTCTGTCTGAGGATCTGGACCATAATGGAACTCCCTGTATATAAAAGATAAACATTGATTTTGTAATCATAACACTGTCAGTCCATTTGTAATGAAATTTACAAGATATCTGAACATTTTTTCCTCCAAAGTGATATTATAGAATATGAAAATGACTAACAGGTTTCCTTACCTATGCAATTTACCCGAATGCAAGTCATGAAGGAATTGCTTTAACCTTCCAGGCTTGTTCATTTCTTTATAGTCGGGGAATGCATACATATGTCTGAAGGAATCTATAGCTATGACTGGCAGGTCCGATTTTACCTTGCCCAGATGGTGTAATGGATGTTCAAATCTGACACCATCCGCAGTCACAAAGTTTACTCTGTCTGAAATCAAACAGACAACTTTTAACATGCAAAAATATTCATGTTTTTTAAATATGTACAAACTATTATAACAGTCTCCGCCGCGACCTCGCTGCAAATGGCGGAAGCACGTGATGAAGGTCCTCGTACATCACACAGGTCCGAAACTAGTCAGACCATGCAGAAAAACGTACGTGAGTAAAGACGGTACATATATATATTCACAAAACATTTAATAGTAAAACTCTTATAAAAGATAGCTACTGAAACATGTCCGGTTAAACGGTGGGATTGATATGTTAAAAATTTTAAATATTCAGAAGTGGTAACATGGTTTGCTAAAACATCAGTATTACCATTTATTAGGAACCTTTGATCTAAAATAGCCTTATATCAATTAGAGTAACAAATTTATTGGAAAATCAATATTTGAATTTTAAAAAAAGTAACTTCACGCTTATAATCCCCGAAGGGACAGGCAAAGGAGTGTAGTACAATCCCACATTTCACCAGCTACGTTTCAGTCCCATGGAATAGGTGGTGAGCCTATTGCCATACACCAGGCATAGATCCAGACTCCGAGTACTATTAGAAATTCTAAATTAGAAAAATCCAATAGCAGCCGGACCGGGATTTGAAACCAGGTCCTCCCGATCGGCAGTCGCGCTTGCAACCCCTCGACCAACGAGGCAGTCATTACTTGAATTATAGCCTTGTTATACATAGTTATTTCACCAACCCATTGAAATGGCTAAAACATGGAGTGAGTTATTTACAAGTGTGTAGACTTACTATTACACAATGATAAAACAAGAACATTAAGAAGAATTAAGCCATGCTTAAAGTAAAGTCATATTTTCAACTTACGTTTTTCAGACATCAATTCAGTTGCAACTATATCTTTGTATTTCTTGACACTTTCTGTATCATCTGGATGATGGAAGAGGATTAGGAATGGCAAGCCCTCCTCTGTGAGTTCCTCGGCATTCTCAAAAGTAATTTCCCGAACAAGTGGTATACATTTCTCGGTCACCCATGTATGTAACTCATCAAAACTATTCAAGTTGCCATGGAAAGTTTCATCAGGTTCTGTAGATGTTTTTCTATCCGTTCGGAATACTATGATTGGTTGCCCTGGAACATTATTAAATAGATTTTAATTTTGTTATAAATCTGTTAAGGAAGGGTCAGATATGAAATACACAATGAACAAAATAAAATTAATTGTAATTTATTATACATTTACATATCAATTTGTAATTAATATACACCTATACTTCTATGAAGGCTGACAAAGAAGTGTAGTACTTCCACTTTTAACCAGTATGTCATACAATAGGGGAAGCCTCTTGATATACATTTGGCACAAAACATAATCATCATTAATTTAAATTTGAATTTGTAATTATTTATCAACAATATTCTGTAGATGCATCCCCATAAAAATAATCCTGACAATGCCCAATTTCATCCACAACAGGTCAAATTGTAAATTCTGTTTGATTTGACGACAGCCCGACAAGGCACTCAAACTATAATTGAACAGTCTGAACACACATTTGATAACAGTTTTTTGCATACATATATAAATGTAAGGCTTATTGACTTTCCAAATTCGAAAGAGGAGCACTTACTTAATATTTTTTCTGTATGTTTGTGTGCCCATATGTTTCTGGAAATCATTGTCCCATTTTTTGAGCTTCACTGTCAGGAAGCAGAATTTTCAGAGAGTATTTTAATGCAAAATCAAAGTGAAATAAAAAGTTTGATGAGAGTAATGGTCAATCCCATAAATTCTTGTTATTACTTATAGATACATACATAAAGTGGACACAGTCACAGGTAACCTCTAGCAGTTATTGTAATAAATGATCTCTCATATCTTATCTTTGTATCGTTCAACTTACATAAAGATAAACAAGATACAAATTTACACTTTTTGAATGTTATTTTAACTAACACTGACAATCCTCTTCCAACAAAAACTGATCAAATAAATTCTACCTAATAAAAGGCGAATTCAATAACATGTACTTCATGCCGATAACTATTAGAGTAATAAGTGTGAACATACACTGTTATATCATACCTAAACATATGAGTTATTATTAGCCAATGAATGTGATAATTTGAATGTATGGATTATAATTATAGACAAATGGAAAGCCAACAAAATGGTACTTAGAAAGAATAATTTTACAGGTACTTTTAAATACCTAACAAAATAAATATTATTTTATACCCTACAAAAAACAAATAGTACAAAGGTAGGGTATAGGTAAGGATAAAATTTAATTGTTTAACACTTACCAGGAGGGTGCATTTGTTGTGAAGCATCACCGAACCCAACATGGAAAAGACATTCTTCCTTGAGACTAGCTGCAACTTTTCTCAGAACATCATACTCTGGTTGATCTCTTCTATCCATGTATGCAATAATGTGTCGCTTGTCCTCACTCAAGTTCTGGAGTTCCCGGATAGACCCAAACTGTACAATTGGATCAATCAATTGTTTCTTTATGAACTCTGCGAAGGCCTCAACTGACCTTTGACCTGAGAAGCATTAATATCCACATTTTACATAGTTCAATTAATTTTCAACATATAATCAATTGGACTCTACAAATGTATTTAACATATTATGATTAATAAATTAACAAATTTATTTTTGTATCAAATGCTGAATTAAAAGAAGGAAAGGAGATATCACAGCTCATTTTGTAAATAATAGTGCCTTATAAATATTAAGTGGAGTATGGTGGCCAGTTTTAAAGAGATATCATGCAAAACAATTGGGCAAATAAACTTCATTTGTGCAATTTTATAGTTACGTGATCCCTCGTAACATACAAGCTGTGTAATCATAACCATAGAATATAGAAATTGGAGTTTTAAAAGAGTTGACCATAACGGTTCTTAGCATAAACATAGCTTGATAAATTTTATGACTGAAGTATTATTTGGGTTTGAAAACATGTAACAAAGTCTTCACTTATAACAACTAATTGATGTATGTAATTTAACGGGGGAGATCGTTATTTTGGTATAAATTTCACATCAAAATAATGAATTTTAGATAAGCAAACATTTTAAATTCTGCTTGTAATATAATACAAATATCAAGAGTCATACTGGACAGTGCTTACATATAATTAATATTATTCATGGAAATAAGGGTTTTATTGTATGTCATAAATTATTTATGTAACAATTATTTATTGAATACATAATATTTAAAATAATGTCATTAGTTAATGACATACATGTTCTAAAAAAAAACCAAATTTTTATAGTGTGATATTCTCAAAAAAACAGTTAAATGTTTCAATTTGTTTTTTAATAGAAGACGACCTGTTAGTCTACAGTAATGCTAATTGGTTAAGAACTTTTATTGCAACACCTTTTTTCATCAATTTTTATAATAACTGTTCTAGAAATTGTTATTTGTAAGAAATATGTAAATGCACAGATATTCCTTAGTCAACGTCCAAATGGACTTTAAATCATAGTATGAATCGAGAGAAAGATGCCAATTGCAATCTACGCCTTCTGCCAACAAGTTTTAATAAAATACTTAATATTGATAATATACAAAATGAACACGACAGATATATTTAACACCTTCACCGCCAAGCCCCATTCCAGCTTTTCTTCGTTTTTTTCACTTTTTGTTTTGTGTTCTAATGTGTTTTTATTTTCACAACCTTCCCCCCTCCCCCTACCCGTTAGCGTGCGCAAAAAGGAGACACAGAGCTCGGAACGAAAAATGGGGTGTGTATACTTTTGAATACACAGTGCAAAAGACAGTGTGTGACTAAAAGATACACATGGCGCTGAGGGTGTTAAGTTAATTAGCTACAAATATATCGCTGCTTCAGAGAACTATGAAATTTTTTGAACTGTGGTTTGGTTTACTAAACTATTATGCTTCAAACTGCCATGCAAACATTTGATTAACAGCATAAGGAGTTGTGTTAGTTGTGCTTTCAAAGTATGACAGAGAACTGGTAATTCGAGCACTTTTAAAAATAATTTCTAAAATTGATAATAATGATAGAAAAACGAACCTACCTCTGTATTCTTTATTAGCGGGTAGTCCATTGCGGAACAGTTTCAGCGTGGGATATTTGGTTATAAAGAACCTGTTGGAGATACCAGATTCCTTGTCACAATCGACCTTGCCCATTACCACTTTGCCAGGATCGTAGCCGGCCTTTGACACTTCGTCCGCAGCATCGTCGAAAATTGGCATTAACATGTTACTAAACTTACACCACTCCGCATAAAAGTTAATAAACACGACCTCGTTTGAAGCTGAAAACAATGTTATCAAATATAGTTATCACACAGTTACCAGTTACTCGTTTTATAATCAAACAATAGAAGAAAATCTTACCCAACACCATATCTAAGTTCTTCTGTGTAATTTGCACCGCACCGCTATCGGTTGGATTGTAAAAACTATGACAAATCTGTAACACAACAGTTAAAACAATCGTACAATAATTAATTAATCAATTTAAAGCGTAAAATCTACACGGAATTCTATGTACGTGTACCAATTTCTGAGGTAGTGCATTTTCAACATATTACGTACCAATAATAAAATTATAGCTGATAATTTGTGACCGAACATGTTCGTTACGATGCACTTCATTTTGTGGCGATTAATATTCTATGATTTTAGTAATAAGTAGTCATAAATACACATTAAAGTCACAGGCCGCTCAATTCTTTTTCACGCACACATAATTTCCAACTCTACAGTCTACAACCTATTCAGAGTCGGCGTTCCGTTCCGTTCATAAATGACAGAAAACCATATATCCGTGTTCTTTGCTGATTGGGAGTTAGTGTTGCCAAGCTTCCTTTAAAATAGTATAAAATTCAGACTAGTGTGAACTTTATCGACTAGTTATATTAAAAATTCTTGTCAATCTAATGCTAACTCTTAATTCGTATTACAACGGGTTTATTGGCGCAACATTTTTGATGTTATATTAATATCGACTCCATTTCCACAGCATAGATTAATCTGAAGTTAGTTTACGATATGGTTTATGGCTTACTTGTGGTTTTAATTATTTGCACAACCTTTATGAACGTTAAATAACTTTATGAAAGTCAATTAATTCGGTAAATTTACTACGGCGTCAATAAACTGTTTGAGAATTAAATTTCTTCAGCAATCTTCAATTGAATCAACCTCCTAAAATAAAAAAAATTTCTTAATAGTTTTTTGTGTTTCCTCGCCGATTTAGTAGATGATGGAGGTTAGATGGGAATGTTTCACAGTCCCGTGGGTCGCCGCTACTTCTTTTTAAATTATTAATATACGTAATATAACATATTATCTCTTAAGAAGTTTACATAAGTTTAAAAATACTAAACTTGGATATTTGAAGGAATTGAATTTAAAATTTAAAAACCCGAAATACACACCCACGATTCACGAGTAGTCATAAATTTTACTAATTGGAATTAGAATAGTTATATTGATATCAAGGCAGTATATACATTTAAAATTTTCAAACATCGTTTTATTTTGGTGAACTAGTATTGTTTCTTGGGAGACAATTTCTGGCAACATCGTAGTACCCATTTAAAGTAATCAACATTTGCCACACCTATATATTAAATCTACTTTTATGTAGCGTTTTGTTATTTTGGACCACTCATGTTTATTTTTCAAGAATTTTGTGTGTACTCATCACTTTATTAAGAATATTATCAATATTGATCTGTTAAAGATCATAACTATGTGGAGAAAACGTATTTTATGGATAATACCAATAATCTTACTTGCCTTGCTAAGCGGTATGAAACTATGCATTGTATTTTCATGAAATGTTTTTGTTCTATTCTGACTATAATTAAATGTTGTTTTTGTAGCAGTTGCAGGTCTTGAATGTTATGTTTGTGAAAATCAAGAAGATAACAATGAAAAATGTGTAAAAACCATTAAAACATGTGAATACAATCAAGACGTTTGTTTGACTGAAATTAAATGGGGTAGCACTCCATACTGGTCTCAAGGGGCAAAGAAACAATACTATATATCAAAAAGGTGTTCTAATAAAACTGATTGTGCAACGACGAGGCTTCGGTACATGCCTTTGTGTACTCATATTTGGTACCAGGACTGGGTGTGTTCAGACTGTTGTATGGGAGATCGTTGCAACTATTACATTATAGTAAGTATTCAAGAACATATCATATATAATAAAGGAGGTAAAGTATATTGCTCATCCAATAGTATGACATTAACTTCAATATGTAGATATCATTCGTCACACCTGTAATCCCCAAAGGGGTAGGTAGAGGAGTTCAGTACACTCCCACATTTCACCAGTTATGTTGCAAGACCCACGATGAGCCTATTATCATACACCGGGCACAAATCCAGATTTGAGTCATTACTATTCTAAATTAGAAAAATCCAATAGTACCCGACCTAGGATTTGAACCCAGGACCTCCTGAATGTCAGTTAGTTTAATTAGTAAGTTAATTAGTTATTAAATACTGGTTTTATTTATTATACACTAGATCCCGTTGATATCTTTTTTTAAAGTTCGTTTTTTGTTATTTTAATATGAAAAATAAGTGACATGGAAATTTATATCTATTTCCATTTTACTTTTTTCTGCTTCATCACCTAAACATGACCTTTCTGGGCCAATATTTCAATCTATCCACATCTATTCATATATAAAATCTGGTTATTTTCCTTTTAAAATATACAAAAAAAGACAATTACTTTAGAAAAAAATGTATCTACTTATACTGTGGGATGTATTGGTTAAAATGCATCTATTTGATAGGTTAAATTTATCCATAGATTGTGTTTGAAAGCTGCTTAACATTATCAGTTAATATTGTATTTTAACCTAATCTTCACATGTACATTAATTTATTGACATAATAATGGTGTGATGTTATTTCAAAAATCATTATTTAAAAAAAAAACCAAAAATTCCCTGGATTTAATTACATTTGGAAACGGCAATCACATAAGTGTCAATAGTCATATTAGTAATATATAAAAATTTTGCATATAGCACATTTTTCACTGTGATTGTTAAATTCTTTAGTTTTTCCAGAATATTCATAAATTAATGCCATACACTAATGACATTCAATTAGATTAATGAGAATTATTAAAACTGAAATTCTGTTATTTTTTGCTCATGGACTATACTCATATACACTGACAGCCATAAGTTTGAGACCACCTACATCAAAGAAAGAAACCGAAATAAAACTCAAAATACAAAGCAAGATATTTGAATATTAACTGAAATACTTACTTACTAATACACATACATCAGGAAGAAAATAAAAGAATGAGAATATAAAAACCATTTCTTTTAAAAATGCTGTTCATATTTTTAATGGATTTTCGCCAAAATGCTTTCCCTTGCATTTTATTACTTTTTTTACCAGTTTCGGCATACAAGCAATCAAATTGTCAATTGTTTTTTATGAAATATTGTTCCAGCTTTCTCATAAAACATTCCACATGTCTACTTTTGAGGAGGGACAACAACTGCACACATTTCTATCAAGCTCTTCATACAAAAGGTCAATTGGATTAAGATCCAGGTTCTGAGGGGGCCACACCATTTTTTTAACACCCCTTTTGTTTCTATGTGTTCTAAAAAACCCCTGCATAAATTCGAACTATGTTTTGGATCATTCTCTTATTGGAACACAAATCCATTTCCAATTAATGTTAAACCAGACAAAATGGCATTTTGCTGTAGTATTCGTTTATACTGCTCTATTTTCATGATTCCTTCGACTCATACCAAAAATCTCCAGTTTCAGTGCTCGAGAAACATCCCTAAACCATAATGGAACCACCACCATGCTTGACTGTTGGCACCACACAGTCTGGCATCATTTTTTCCTCGGCGCTGAGATAAACAAAAATTCACATATTTGAAATTTAGATCCATCTGTCCAAAGAACTTTTTTAAAGTCTTGTTCAGTCCAGTCTCTTTGGGTAAGGACCCACTGCATCCGTTTTTTTTTTTTGTGTCGTTAGTAATGGTTTTCGAACAGCCTCGCGACCAAATAACTTGGCACTTTTTACTGTAATCAATGGCACAGGTTTAGATCGGGATTTGTTCCCTTCTCTGCGGATTTCCGGTGCTGTTAGGCGTCTATTCTGCTTGCTGGTAACTACGATAAAATTATCCTCGCAATATGTGGTAACTCTGGGCCTTCCCGATCGCGAACAATCTTGATTACAGCCAGACTCCTTGTATCGGGTTAATGTGTTATGCACACAAATCTTCGACAGCTGAAGTTGAGAGGCAAACACACATTCAGATTTGCCGTAATTGTGTAAAGCAACTATGACAGCACGAGTTTCACTGTTAATTTCGCGCACTTTTCCCATTTTAAGTTTTTCACACTGTAATAACGGCGAACTTAGACTAAATAATATAGAAAAATATTAGCTTCATAAAAGCTTGAATAATAAATATGTTTTAAGACGCTAAAATAATCCCGAAACAAAACCAAAATAATCAGTAGTGGACAGCTCATAAAAATATTACAATGACTGACCATCTGGTTCTTCCATGATATTCATTGATGTTTTGAAACAATAGATCTTTATAGGATAAATTAAAAAGTACAAAAAAAAAATTCTTAGAATTCTTTAATAATAATAGAATATGCAGGTGTTCAACTTAACTCTTCGTCATATATGCTTTTGAAATATTTTGTTGGTGACAAAGATTTTTACATGTGGTCTTAAACTTTTGGCCGGCAATGTAGGAACCTGATGACATTTAAATCTCAGTTTTGACTTTTTTACAATACATCATTGATTTATTGGATAAGTGATATGTCAATCATATTAAATGTGACAAATGGGCAATTAATCATAAAATATTTTTGTTTTCAGAGTGGCAGCAACAGTGTTAAACCATTTTATGGATTACTCATTGGTGCTATATCATTGTGGGCTTCAGGCTATAAGTTATTTTGATATATCTGAGTAAGAAGAAGAAGAAGCTATAAAATAAACTGTTGCATACACTTGCATAGTGCCAGTATAGATGTTGATAAAAATGCTATTACTTTATGACATTTTGCTCTATATCGAGTATAGATATTGATAAAAATGCTATTACTTCATGACATTTTGCTCTATATGCAGTATAGATGTTGATAAAAATGCTATTACTTTATGACATTTAGCTCTATATGAAGTATAGATGTTGATAAAAATGCTATAACTTTGTGACATTTAGCTCTATATTGAGCCCATGAAATGTCTTATTGCCATGAAAATGTTAACCTAAAAACATTATAATATTTTCCTGGCCATACCCTGCATCTAAAAAATGAGTACTGGTTCTTTTATTGGTTTTTATCATACTATTGTATATATAATGTACAATATACTTTTGAAAAACAGTGTTTCTTAGTTCATGTAATTTTAATACTGTTTGAATATACATATCTTCAATATCTGACAACTGCACGAGCAGTGTATATCTTATGATTTTATGAGACATAATGGTAAGCATTAGCATTTATTTCTTATATATTTCTTAATAAAAAGGCCAGAATAAATGTATCAACTCTAACCATAAAATGATTTATTCATACGCTTTTAATTTTTGACTATGTTTACAATTCATAAAATTGTACTATGACAATGTGATAAATGAGGAATCCTGTGTTTGGGCTACAACACTATTGGGTCAGATGAGACAGATTATTAAAGAGGAAATTTCTAAAATATTAATAGTAACCATGATTTACAGCCAAGTTGCTCTCGTCTAGTGTGGCAGTATATGACCTTAGCCATTCTCATTGTGAAAGGAGAGCAAGATCAGAACAATAAAAGGATTGATGATGAATGGTTTACATTTTTAGCACCATTCTAGGACTTACTCCTTGTTGTGGGTGCTAAAAGCACAGAGAACAACTTAATTTGACCTAGAAGAAAAATTTAAAATTTGTTATTCTGAAATATTTTTGGCCAGAACTAAAGCTATCACCCTGTGTGAAGAGTGGTAGATGAGCATGGTGGCTTTATACCAATTGAGTTTTACTTATATGCTGCATACATCGTAAAAACAGGAGACAGTGTTTTTAATTCTCCATATTATATTATTGCCTTATATAGTATTTAAGTTCATTTACATTTTTCACTGAATTGTGTATAGTGTAATACAAATGTAAGTATTTTTAAAATAAGTCACTAGCTTAAAGTAATGAATCTCTTGATGTAACAATTCCGTCCAATATAATGTTGCTTAAATTTTATTAATTATGAACTACAGAAATCCACAATTTACTATTTTTAATAACTTATGTGCATATGAGAATGCTTAAACAATTGTGTCAATCCATGATATGAAACTATTAAAAATACAGAATTACTTTAATTTTTAACTAAAAGTACATCTCATTCTATGTAGTAATTGGTTTATATTGAAAGTATTTGTTACAACAAAATATATAAACTCTTCCTAAAACTCAGTGTTATCTAACATTGTTTCACTGATATATTTTAGTTTTGTACCATTCTCTAAGAATTTACTGACTCCTTTACCTGAGTATCTTCATATGCATTTGAGATAATGTTTTTATTTTTATAATAGTGTGTATGAAATGTATACAAATTGAATAGCTTGTAACATTGGAATAGAATTTTTGACTGCCTATAGCCTCATTTATTTCTAAAAATATTCTTTGTTCAACCCTTTCCCACCCACTTTTCCATTGTAACTGTTACAAAATATTAAATTTTTGTACAAACCAAAAGTAAAATAAAAATTTAGTTTTTATGTGCTTCTTTTGTGCACAATTGCTGATAACAACATGTGCCCTTTTTCAATCTGTCATGTTTATGAAAGTAGTTATAGACCCTGTACATGTTTGGTGAAGTCAATGGGCTCTTATTCCTCGCTGAATACCCATTGGCGTAGTTTCTTTCTACATTAGCGTATTGATAAAGATATGAGGAAATTTAATTACACACCATAATTTTTTTTTGTCGTGCTTAGAATTCCTAGTAGTACCTGAGAGTCGGGATTCACGTGTAGTATATGACATTAGGCTGACCCCCTATTCCATGGTGGGACATAAAACATAACAAATAAACCGTGGGAGTGTACTGCACTCCTCGCGAAAGGATTTACATTCTGAGGAGACACGTGTCTAACATTTGAAAGATAGGATTGAAAAAGTCTTATTATAAACCTATGCTAATTAAACTGACTGCCTCGTCGGTCGAGTGGTTGCAAGTGCGACTGCCGAACGGGAGGTCCTGGGTTCAAATCCTGGGTAGGGTACTATGGGAATTTTCGAATTTAGAACTTCTAGTAGTGACTCGAAGTCTGGATCAGTGCCCGTTGTATGGAAATAGGCTCACCACCTATTCCATGGGACTTAAACGTAACTGGTGAAACGTGGGAGTGTACTACACTCCTCTGCCTAC
>DWJK01001040.1:0-18420 GCA_018248815.1 Croniades pieria auraria | reverse complement strand
TCGGGTACTATGGGAATTTTCTAATTTAGAATTTCTAGTAGTGACTCGGAGTCTGGATCAGTGCCCGGTGTATGGCAGCAGGCTCACCACCTACTCCATGGGACCTAAACGTAACTGGTGAAACGTGCGTGTGTACTACACTTCGCTGACTACTCTTTCGGGGATTACAGGCGTGATGTTACCTTTTTAACAAGACACATATGCGAAATCTCAGATCCCTATGTAGTTTCACAAAATTTGGAAAAATAAAAGCACTTAAATTGTTTCTTAACTCGCTCGTATCGGTAATGGCAATATGAGTAAAATATATATATATATCTGCATTATATAATAGCTTAATAAACGTAACATCACGCCTATAATGCCCGAAGGGGTAGGCAGAAGAGTTTAGTATACTCCCACGTTTCACCAGTTACGTTTAAGTCGGGCACAAATCCAGACTCCGAGACACTACTAGAAATTCTAAATTAGAAAAAGCCAATAGTACCCGACCCGGGATTTGAACCTTAATACTTAGACATATATAACTGCGTAAGACAGGCTTGCGTTAATTTATTAATAATTAAAATTTAATTTAAAGTCGCATTAATTAAACGAGACAGCTAGACTGCGGACATTTATTACTATTACTTAAATAGATCACAAATGACATAAATCGAATGAAAGTATTCGAAATCGACTCGCGAACGGATTCCTTAAATTTTACCAAATAACAGAGCATTACAAAGCGATGCTTAAAATATTTTATGGTCATTATCATGGTATGCATAAAATCAAAGGCGGTCGGAGTTACGAGTACCTGCAGCGCGGACATTCTTAATAACGCATAAAAAGCGATCATGTTCGTACAAAATTACCAACATTGAGGGCTCGACGACACATGCAAGGACCTAAATGGACAAATAATTGATTCTAATGATAAACGCGATGCGCAAAGCCATTTTAACTGCATTCAGCATATGCGTTTGCTGATGTATGTAGGTGTAATGATGCCACAAAAAATGGGAACAGAACATTTCATGTGTGGCGCTGTGTAGGTGCGTATGTAATGATTTGTGAAACTGATGCGGCGTGGGTAAGCGCGGAAGCTGGGTAGGAATGACTCTTATAACGTCTGATTGTACTTGCCGACTGAGATTCCTTTTAATTTTGCTTTGCATAACACTTTAATCTTAAAATTAACTAAGAATTTACTCAGTCTTAGGAACGTTAAATTCTTTTTGTGAATTTCTTCTAAGCATCATAGGTATAATGTCAAATTTAAGACCTTTATTGTTTATAACAGGAGATTAAGTAGGATTTTTTCAATGCTCGTATGACTCAATTCGAAAAATTTCTAACGCAGACAAGTTATTAAAAAAAGATCTCACGTAAACCGTTTATTAGGAAAAACACACGTAGCCATTAGCGTTGATTTATCTTTAATCTAAAGGGTCCATTCATACGGCGATGGAGACCACCGATTATTATCCTTAACCCTTCGTCCCGCGCTCGGCTTCGTCATATAATCTGTCAAAACTACACAGTATCTGTTGTTCTGCGATGGTGGGCAGAGATAGGCGGAGAGTTGCATTCTTCTGATACACCAACGGAATGGGACAAAAGAAATTTAATATCTGTGAATCTTAAGTATCTGTTAAAAGTATTTTGCGCATTAACTAAGTCATATAAGCAGGGATAGCATAGATGTTAACAAACCAGCTTTCGTAAGCCTTGGGTTTAAATCCTGGCGTCCGAATTTTTGTTCACAAAGTTATGTGTGATTTAAAATTGAATATTACTTGTTTGTTACGGTAAAGAAAACCTGCAGACGAAATCAGGAAATCTGCACACCTTGAAGTGCTCTATGATTCTTTAAGGTGAATGTATACTGCCAAAACGCATTTGACCAGCGTGATAGACCATGGCTTTAAGCATACTCGTTTCGAGAAGAGACTTTCTAAAAGTGGAATGACTAAAGAGTAATGTTACGATATATCATAACTGCATAGTTTTCAGTGATCGTTTACACTATTTTATTTTTTTTAATAATCCATATTAAATAACATTAAGATAACATTTAATTACAGTTGGAAACGATCTATCAATCGAATCTATTACCGGCACTGATTAATTTACAGCTCAATACCACTTAAATGAAGGTAAATATCTTGAAGCAGAAAGAATCCGTTGCTATACAAAAATATTTAAGAAATATACCATTAATATCAAAGGTGTAGACTCTGAAGCCTACAAAGGCGCATAGAATATTTCATAGCCGACGTCAGATCTAAACACGGAGCAAGTAGATGTAGCTGCATACGCAATAGCGGATCGTGTCGAAGTCAACGCGTATAAATTAGTTGCGCGAGCGCCCACGATCAACAAAACCACTCGCCGCCCGGCGAATATCGGCCCGTACATCTAAAAAGAGCCTTCACACCACACGATTTTAATTTATAGCTTCAGCTATGGATGTGTTTTGGCTAAATAATGTGTACCATAAAGGAAAAAGCATGAAGTTTATGATATTTTTATCGATGAAACGGCTTGTAGCTGTATCGTTGCAATACATCAATAACGATATGTATTGCCGGCTTAGGCTGAACGAACGAATTTTTTTATTTAAAATATTCCGAGCTTAAGATTCAGTTTTAGATTATTTAGGTTAAGAACATTTTCGTATTTATTTTCCGCTTTAATAGATTTTATATTTTCAATATTTTCAAGGTCCTGTTGGTGCCAAATAAGGAAATATTATTTATATCAACGGTTGAATGATGTTTTGATCCGTATGTGTAACAAAACGAAGATTGTAAAAGGTCTCACATTCACAGACGCCGCCACAGCACCCGCTAGGCGCCGCTCGGTAACCAAATGTAGTCTTTTTGGTGTTCTCTTTGTCTTTTTTCAGTCTTTTGGGGGTCTACAAGCGTTCTTTTTTAATGAATCGGTGTTAACCTTCACATGGAACGAGTAACAGGGTGCCGATTGGAGATAAACACTCTGATTTCTTTTTAAAAAAGTTAAAATGGTAGAAATGACAGGATATTCGGCGCGCTCTTTTGCTCTGAGTCGCTCGATAGCCATCTCGAGACGTGATTCTCTTATTAAGGCCGATATAAATTGAGTTTTCGGAGCGTTAACACGATGTGTTATAAGCCATTTATTAAGGAAGTGATTTATTGCGTGATCATGTCGATTATTCCATTTTATCAACCCACGCTTTAAGGGCTAGGGCGTGAAGGTTAGTAATTGCGTCAGTTATAAGTATTTTTGTACGTATTTTTATACGTAGATACATAATGTTGTAACTATTAGACGCCTAAAATTATTTTTGGCACTAATTAATTTAACTAAATATAACATTAATTTTTTTTTATATTGTTGTAGATTCAGGTTAAGCTAGAAGCGCCATCTATCGGCTATTATTAGAACTTTATTCACATTTTTTGACACTTTCCTTTTAAAACCCTAAGGCTTTCGTGTGTACTTACATTATCTTCAAACAAATTTAATAAGTTAATATTGTTACTTATGAGCACTTGCCTAATTAGATTTAATAACATTTTTAAAATTTATCGATTAATGACAAAGTTTTGCTACTCGACGCTAGATGGCACAGCTACACACAAATTAATGTTTTCACTATCAGAATATGAACAGAAAACTCATTTACACCACGCCACGTAAAGATTGTAGATAAAGCGATCAATATAAACGATGATTGATTTTATTGCCTAAAAGCAATTTTTACCCAACAATTCAAATCTGAAATATTTTAAGTTTACTGGCTAATTATTCTCTACTCTAAGTTAATTGTAAATTATCGAAAATTAAACTAGAACGAATACTATTTTATACTAAATTAACTATAATACATCAGCGTATCCAACACATAGACATCAATACAATTGCCACTAATTATTTACCTTCACAAAATAAACCACGCAAATGAAAACGAATGTCTTAATTCCTAATAGTTTAAACATAAGCTAAACGGGTTCTAAACGACCTGCGGGATTTATGGCTCATCTCGTCGACGGTGGATCACCGCGGAGCCTTTCATCTCGAGTCGGGGGATTGTAAACCATTCGTTAGCCAAGATTGTTATTAAATTTAACGCATAGCGCCACCGGATGTGGGCAGATTTCAATACAAATTGGTGCGCTTTTGAATGAAGATTGCCAGCCTACTGTTGCGTTGTTTCTTTACAAGAACAGCAAGTTCCTGGAAGATTCGTTCGTTGATGAAATTTCTGACTCACTCATAGGCTTTTCATTTTTACAGTGTTTATACGATATAGTAACTATAGATATTCTGTAAAATATCCCAAAAAAAGACATGAAATATTCGCGTATTTCACTTTGAAACAAACGGTTCACGCGTTACCGAAATGTTGTTCAAAATGTAACTGATGTAATGTAATTAATGATATTATATTAATAATTACTTATTTTTAATATAGAGTACTTAATTGATTACTAATTGTCAAATTACTGCTAATTTGAATTCTAGAAGTAAGTCATTTCAAAGTACGATTAGGTTCTATGAATAAAATTTTAAGTTTTATTATTTTAAGTTTTGGTACAAAAATTCTAATTTATTTAATAAAAAAACTCGCTCTGAATTTATTTTATGAATTGAAATTTTTGTCCCGTTGGTTACTAGTTGCTAAGCGCGACTACTAACCAAGAGGTCCTGGGTTCGATTTCCGGATCAGGTGCTACCGGGTTTTTTACAATACAATTGTTAGTAGTAGCTCGGAGTCTGAATTTATGCCCGGTATATGGCAATAGGCTGACCCTCTATTTTATAGTGGAAAGTAAACCGTAACCGGTGCAACGTAGGAGTGCACTCAACTACTCTGTCTATCTCGTTGGAGTTTATGTGCGTGATTTTATATTTTTTTGCATTTAACTTCAACTAAATGTTAGATTTTATGACGACTAAAGGATGTTCGGTGGTATGAAAAAACCTCTTGTTGATTATGATCAGTGCAGCTGATAGATAAATAATGGGACATCAGATTTAATACTTTTTAAGAATAACTCGTGTCTGGTTTTCTTCTTCTCCTTATTCAGGCTAGATTAGCTACTAATAATACTTGGTTTCAATAAAAATCGTAATATTTCCAAAAATCTATATACGAAATTTACTGAAATTGGGTCATTAAGTGCACTATTAATATAACGCTTTTAAAAGAAAATACGGCTTGCTAAATCTCACACAGATAAAACTGGACCTAACGATGGAATAGCTTATAAAACGCGGTTCGTCAAAGCGTCCAGCGCACCAGATCGCATCCGATAAGCAAACGCAAAAACGCTCAGTTTGCAAAACTAAACACTTTGTTATTGAGATTAGCATCTGGTGTACCACTCAATGGTCGTAACTGTACCTGCTTTGGCATTCAATAAACAGTTTCTGAACGCGCATACATAGGTACATTCGGCCACAAAAGCGTTAATCCGCTAAAGTAGCCGACTGCAGCCAGTAATCATTTTTACAATTGTCCGACCAAACAAAGTGTTGGACTCCTTTCTTTTACACAAAGCGTTCTCAAACACGCGGTTGTGTATTGTCGATGTAAATGACATTACAGTTCGTAACGCGTTGACGCTTCTGTGTCGGACACAGAATGTGCGCCGTGATGCAAATGCACCGGTATTCGTTGATTCATTGATGGTTTTCTTGCATTTTACACCTCGCATCCGGTTTTTATGACTTTCACGCGTCCATGCGCATAATAAATGCGATTTTGATTGTTAATTTCCGAATTATGCGAGCTGTTAGGTGTTCGTGTCTGCGTTTCTAAATTTATTAACATTTACACGTGTGTAGGTACAATTTATTGTGACATGGTTTCTTTCGGAAACATTAGAATGTTAAACATCCGAAGTTAAATTTTTTACATTTATTTCATTTTTTTTTTCCTTAAGTATAACAGCAGTATTTTAATAAAAGATGTTTTATTAATTATTATTTTTTAATTAAATGGTTATTCCATACTATGTTTCCTAATAATCTTTGGCTTTGGTAATCATTAATATTAAATCGCTTGCAATAGAAATTAGCGCCTAGAAGTGAGGTCCAAAAGGGTTGTAGCTAAAAAATAATCAATGGTGTATTTGTTTCATTCACCAAAAGTCACATAGATTGCTACGTAATTAATATATTATAAAACCATACAATAACTCAAATTAAGCAAATTAACGAAAAAGTCTTGTTCTACATATGCTCTACCAAGATTGAAAAATATCGCTTTATTGGCGGTATCAATAAATACGTGACCAAAATGTTGGATACATTAAAAATGCATCAAACCGATTGAGAACACCCGCGACTGCACATACATAACAATATATACATATACTCTACATTCCGCACGCAAAGTAACACCATATCCTTGGGAATGTAGCGTTCTCCCATCGAAATATTTCAAAACTCGATTACTATCTCGGCGACTACGCAGCGAGTTATTGAATAAGACGTGAAAAATGATGGGAGCGGCGCAAAGGCTCCGCCGACGATTGCTCCTCTCGTTTTTTGAGCGCATTTCCAACCGGCGAAAAGGGATAGCGAATTTGGGCGAACAAAGGCGGTCCCATGTAGAGTTCCCATTGCCACTAAACCTAAATGCTTTAGGACATTCCTTTTCTATTCTATACGCATATGTTATTTAATTTTTAAGCTACCTTCTTTTATTCACCATAGAAGTAAATTCATAAAATTTATTATGCATCCATAATCTTAATCCATCTATATTTTCATTTTTTTTGTTGACTACAGTCGGGTATCTGGCCAAACTTCCAGATTAGCGTAAGCTGTAGCATGCCTATTTATTGCCATTTTAACGGTATATTTGTTTGACTGACATCGCGTCCAATCAGTCCTGACGTTGTCCGATATTTTAATGTCCGTGTGGCGACCCTAGTGTGATGTGACAGGAGCGTTCGATGTGCCTCCACCCGCCGCCCGGTGAGGTCCGAGCCAGCGGGGGGCTATTCCGTCTCCGATTTTTCGTCTCGCCCACGGCGCGATCTCTCACGGGTTTGTTGTCACGTAATTATCTAATTTATAGCACTGTGCAACCGTACAGTGATAAGTCACCTAGCAAACTCAGTGTCACAGTGGGAGCCACCGGAGGGCGGTATGTTTTCTTCACGGTGCAGGTCTGTTCCCGAAATTGAGACATTAGCGGCCCGCTTTGGTCTTAGTCAATCGGAGCGGTCACCTTTATTAGTCACGCCTAGAGAATTTATCTCATAATGTTAGACAATTTCACGGTATTTAATTTATGTTCAAATTAAATCAACAGCTTTTTGTTACAAATTAATCGCGACAAGGGGGTCAAGAGCCGTATAATACGTGTAGTATATTCCATATGTTAATCAGTTTGTAATTTAGGTTTATTTCCTTCAAAATTAAAATTAAACTCCGAGCAATGTCTCACACGGAATATTGCAAAGTTTTTTAAATACAGAAATAAATTCAAGACGATTATTATTTTCCGCTTAATAAAAAAAAAAAATGGTATACATTTCAAATGTGTCATTATCTTTAAATGATCATCAAAAACGCATAAATGTTAGTTTAGCAACGAATTTGAAGACTAAAGCTACAGTTTACTGTAATAGTTGCAGATTTTACACTCCACAGCAAACCTCATGCAAATCTCTTAGGCAGCAGGATTCTTCACAAATTCCCCATAGTTTTACATATGACATGAAAACAAACCCTAATTTTTAAAATTTAAGTACGTTATTATAATATATGACGTACAATATGAATAATTATATGTAACGTAATGTAAAATATATGTAATGTAATGTATTGTAAAGTATATGTAATGTATAAGCATCAATATAATGCACAAGAATATAGGTTATTGCTCCAAGAGGTATACTCGTAAGTGACAGAAACACAAAGGTTAACATAGATGTGTTCTGAATTAAAGCGTTTGGGCAGTGTCGCGGCTCACAAACCAGTCTGCGGCGAAACGCGACTAATTTACGAGAACAACCTCACCGGTCGCCGGTGACACACGACGGCTGTAATAGTCGTGTTATACACAGATTGGACGGTCCGTCGCCGTAAATATTGTTATGTTTGGACGTTGGGCCGTGGACTGATCACTGATGTGGACTATGGACGGATCAATTCAAGTTCATAACCAATAACTTAGACGTGTTGTACTATTTATAGGCTCACATTGCAAAGAACTATTTTAAAACTACTGTAAGGGGAAACTATGAGAAATCAGAAATTTTCTAAACCGGTGAATGGCAATAGGCTCACCATCTATTCCATGGGACGTAAACGGAACTGGAAAAACGTGGGCATGTACTACACTCCTCTGCCTATCCCTTCGGGGATTACAGGCGTGATGTTACGTTCTTAATCGGTGAACATGTATGCAGAAAGTAATGAATGTAGGAGCACGTCAGGTCTGTAAGGATAGAGAGATTTGCCGCACGATGTTCTCTGCCTATCCCGTAGGGAACCTGGTGTGACGATATAATAATAAAGTAGCCACTGGAAAGTACAATTATCTTATAAAAAACAAACATATTATCGAACCTAACACATGTATATTATATGTATGTGTGTATTTTCTGATAGAAAGAGTCGGTGACGAATCAATGTGAAATGGTATTGAATGCTTCTCAACGTTTCAATCAGCTTACATCGTGTTACGGAATTATAATATAAATACAGGCTTATTATTTTAATTGAATCTCAATGGTTAAAGTTGAATGTCCGCAAAGTAGAGACGAGAGAGGTTTTAGCAAGTGTGCAGCAGGTTGGGACAAGTCAGTCAGCACTTCCATACTCACAGCCATATTTATATGTTAATCCTTTATTTAAAAATGTGATGACATTAACATTAATTTTAAAATTTTTAAAACTATTTACTTATTCCGCAATTGATTAATCGTTCATGTTTAATATTAATTTATTTTTCACATTTAGTTAACAGACACTTAATAAAATTAAAAACGAAAAACATCACATTACGTGTGAGCTTTTAAAAGAGTTCGAGGTTCACAAAGTGACAAGAGGCTATAAAACGAAGAACTCAGCTAACAATAAGTATATTTCCATAAAAATGGAATGGTGGCATCTCGGCGCACCACAAAATGCGCGCTAAAACTAAATCTCGAGTTATGTCCTCCGCTGATATGAAACTCGGATATGAAAGGCTTACTAATGCGCAATTTCATACCTTAGTGGCTATAAAAACGACCGGTGTGAGGATATATGCACCATAAATAAGGATGTTTATATGACGATAATAGATCGAATAATTGGGCGTAAAAGTTAAACGGAGTGGCGTGTTTGGGACCCGTGTGAAGAACGCCGGTCGACTTCGGCGCCCATTGGCCGGCCGCGTCCAACATTGTACCTCATTTGTTCAACACGAAGCACACGGAATGGGTTTATTAATATAAAGCTATTAAAATTTTATCTCCGTTTCCTCAACACTATATGAAGTAAATTTATTCTGTCATATATTTACGATGCAGAGAACGAATCGACCGCGTATAATTAAGTTTACACCGCAAAATGATAATTGCGCGATTATTATTATGAGACCATTGTATTTCAGATTGTAAATTATTAATTTAAATAGTCCTAATTAATGTCACGTTTCACGAATATAAATCATTTTTAAGGATGGCGTAAATTAAATTAGTCGTTCATTTATCGTGTTTGATAAAACATTTTATTGGTATAAAGTTGATAATTTTATGCGATAAAGCCTTTAAATAGTCTGTTCTAAAGTTTGACACAAACACGTTAAATTAGTAGAGTTGTTAAGTGTTGTGATGTAAAATTCTTGAGACAAATTAGAAAAAGGGACATGAGATTTTCAAAAGTATTTCGCCCCGTGTGCGAGCGGCAAGCCTCCGATGATATCGTACATGATAAATGGACCGTGTCAGAATTTATTGTGGTCCTAACTCCACTATTGTCTCAATGAATACTTTTTTATTGTCATAATATTATAAAGACTCGCGTCTGACAAGTGGCGTTTAGGATTATGATGCGTTCTTCACAAATAGCTGCCGTGTTATGACTGCTTCGAGTTATTTCGGATCGTAAATTGATTTTGATGTCCTTTTTATGATGGATCGGAATCGATTTTTGATTTTTAATACCATTTCGTTTTCATATGTTAATATATAAGATTAGCGTTCTGATCGAGTGTAGATGTTTTACTTTTCGTTACTATTGTATTCTGTTTACGCGCAGATCTAACTTAGACAGATTGAACAAGTCTCGAATTTTATGCGCTCGTTATGATGTTTGTGGCAGACAAAAAAAAAAAAACTTCGAAACATATTAAATGTATATTTTTAATTTATTGACGGCACAAATTATAGCGCATTCATACGTGACATGTGCTCTAAGCGGGCGCCACCTTTTAAAATTTCTCTACAAAAGAGGTCGAAATGATGAACATAATCTTTTTATAACTTGCATACTGGATGAATACTAATGTGTTGTGCCGATTGCGCTATATATTAACTTTAAATAGGTTTTATGATACTAAACATTTGGACAGGGTTTTTATTGACGAGGTAATCTGATATTTTCTGTGAGCTGTGCTTTTGATTTTTTTAGTTCTTACGATTATTCGTCTATGTGAATCGACTGTTAAAATTGATTTCGTATTGCGTATTGAAATTATTTCCTTTGAGGTATATGAGGCTTTTCAAGAATTTTGCAAAGATAGCTTTCCATCAAAGCCGGAATTGTATTGGCATCTCTTCGGGTGTTGCAAATGTCCTCGACTACAAAGCCCATTTATTTTCGAGTAGCCCCTTATTCTGTTGCTAGGCTTAATATATAAAGAGAGGCTTATATATTTGTATAGTTTAGAATTCTGTTTCCAAGACTGGCGTTATAGAGTCGGAATCCCTGCAGACATTATAAGTTTTGTAAGGTTTTGTGCGTTTTCCACATGTAAGATCATTTTTTTAAATAAATTAGGGAGATAAAAGGTAAGATACTTTATGAACTACTACAAATTTATCAATGATCTACTAGCCTCTTCCTCAATTCTGTAGGTCTTCGTTCTTCTTTTGTCACTTTCGAAACGGATTTTCTCGTCTTTTACGAGATTTCTGACATCATTCCTCAATTTCTCACCTTCACAATATTTCTCTCTCGTAACGAAAAAAAAACTTAACGTCGCACCTGTAATCCCCTAAGAGGTTGGCAGGAAAGTTTAGAAAACTCCTATGTTTCACCAGTAACATTTACGTCCCAATATGGAATTTGGGGTGAGCCTCTTGAAGTACATCGGACACAAAGGCAGACTCTGAGCCACTACTAGACATTTCTACTAGAAATCAACATCATCATTATCATCATTAGCCTACTCCCGTCTACTGGCGTACATAGGTATCTTCATCTTCAACTCGATCTTCAGCTTATCTTATCCAACTGCTCCCAGTCACTTTGCGTATATCATGTTTCCATCTAGCTTGAGGGCGGCCTACCCTACGTTCTAAAAATACTAGTACCGATGTCTACAAAGGAACCGTTTCAAATAAATCGAAAGTGGGATAGAATGATAAAACCCAAGTGGTCTCCGCACACCTGTCCCCGCGCATGCCCGTCCATCTGCCAGGATATCGCAGTTGTTGGGTTTTTGCCGATGGCGTAGATCCTTCGCGGCAACATCGAATCATTGTAAGGAGATTAAATCAGTTTTGTTAGTTGTCAAGGTGGTAGAATCGGTTAATAAAGTCATTGTTAAGGCGTACCAGGCTCGCTGACACAAGCTTATAATTCATAGTGCTGAACTAAACAATTAGTGGTTATAATAATATGAATTAAGCAAGTAATAGGAACAATTATGGTGCAACGCATGCTTCCTTACGCCCTTAACTCTCAGGTTTAAGCAAATAAATTAAACGTATGATAAAAAGGATACCTTTTCCAAGATTCGTTACATTTATTACATTAGTCCCTGCTTTTAATCCACTTTTAGTTTAATGTTTAAAATAGCTAAATATTGGCTAGTGACTAAATAATTTCATGCGAAATCAATTAACAAAAAATTAGGTAATCTAAAAGTATATATTTAAATTTAGAACAGAAATCAGTTCATGGTGAATTAAACAATTGTAGAGCCAGCAGTATAATTATATTAGATTCCTTACAAATTGAAACCGCGCGGCCGTTGAAGTCTTTTGTTCGAAAATCGTCGTATGTTTGCCGCGATGCTCTACCATTGGCGTTACGGTACATTTTTAACTTCAAATTTAACATGTTAATTGTTACTTTCAACCTTTATTTAGGTTCATATACCGGAAGGACAATGAAGATTGAAAAGTTAACGAAAATGAATTTTAAACTTAGATCTATTTCGTTGATAAATTTAATTAAGCAAATGACTAAGTAGATGATTTATTATTATTTCAATTATTATTTTCTTTTTCACACAAACATTGCGTTGAATGAATGAAAAAAAATTACGCTGATACTTTTTAAAAATGTGAATGAAGGATTAAAATAAAGACAGCTCATAACGGAATGTCAGAGTGAGTTGAGGAACTGGAGGAATTCGTACTGAAGATGAGCCGCCAATTATGTGTAACTTAGCGAGCACGGGTTGAGCTGACTTGAATGTTGTCGGTCGCCAACCCTAGCATAGCTCACGAGCTCAGCCAAAAGGTACTTGTCGCACTAATAACTATTAAAATAGTTATAACTTTCTCATTACAACCTTATATAACTCATATTATATAACTCATTATGAACGGACTGTTGTCAAACATTTGCCTGTTTTGTTATTCCATAGACTGACAAACAGACAAACGGATCAGTTAATGGTAAGTAGTTATTGCTGTTTATCAACAGTTCAACATCGAAGTTGTGATTAGCGCGTTGACAGTCCTTAAGGACTTTGTTGAGGCTAGTTACTTAATTAGTTTTATAACAAAACGGGAAATTATCTATTTCTACCATAAAATATTACTGATATAAATGTACATATAGCAGAACTAATTATCTCATAATTTCCATTTAATATTATGGTTTTACAGCAAGTTCCTATCTTGTTACTCGCCATTGATACGACGAGTCCTTAAAGAACGCATTTAATTGCCCAATATAAGAGTACAGGGTCGGTTGTTCTGCCGACAACATATTTCATATCTAAGACTTGTTTACACGCAGTAGGCATTGAACTTTGTCGCTGAAACCCTTTCCTCCTAAACTTCCTCCTCTTTTACGACGTGGTCAGGATTCCTGACAATTCTCCGCCTGATCTTCCCGTGGGATATTATGTAATTTATAAAAGCCTGATACTGGAAACCTTGTGAAATATAACAGGTTTCAGCGCCAACATTACATTGTAAGATGATGGTTGTTACATCATGAATGTTTTCGATACCTTTGTGTAAATAGAGAAGAAAAACGGTATATAAGCAATTACGGAATGCTATTATTATTGCCTCTTTCAATAAATACCTTATATGTATTATATATTTACTAATTTATATATAGAAATTGGTATTCATGTAAGTATTTATATAAATCTTTTTATTTAAATAAAGAATGGCTAGCATTCAAAGTGCTACAAGGTTACAAAAAAGACAAACTTAAATCTTAAATTTGGAGCACTTTTAATCAATAGTATTTCAGTTGTGAAAATAAGCGTATCCTGGGTTATATTTATAAAGCACATGTACATACATGTGAGTATATACGAGAAACATTTCTATAGGTCATAAAAAATGTATACTTACATTAACGGATATGCCACCAACGAGTCACGGTGGCCGGCCTCAAAGACACCGCAAATTCCTTCACACAACATGCAAAAGGCTGCCAAAGTCATAAATAACTCTGAAATGATCTTCACGTCGTGCGAGCGTACAAAAAGCGAGTAGTGACATCTAAATTATTGCGGGAAGGAGGCAGTTTCAGCAAGCTCAGCACCAACAAATCGCCCCCCGATATAGGCAGATGAACAACCTTAACAAAGGGAACAGCAAATAATACATCAGATAAAAGAATTTTCAAAACAAACTCAAAATACTAAAGCGTTTGACACGAGCATCCGCTCGACCGCAAAAAAATCGAACGAGCGGCGCCGAAACGAATCCTAAATTAGACCTTATATCAATATTTTGAGGGGCTGTTTCGTCATGGACGCGCGCGCGCTTTGATCCCGCGATAGATCTCAATAGCGGTGATTAAAGGCGCCTGTGATTTTCGTTGAATGCTTTTTTTTTTAGCGCTGCTGCCTTCATCGGCCATACAAAATAAACGGCACACTACTGTAAAAGAATATACAATTATGAAGCTTTGAATGGTTACAGCGGGGGTGAAGTGCTCATAAATTGTCATCTTTTTTTCTTACGGTTGAATTTTGGAAATCTTTAAAAATCATAAACGGCTTTTGGATAGTGGATTTATTGTAAAGGTGTCAAGGGAGGCGTTGGGTCGTACACTGTTTGTTAAAGAGCTGCCTATTTAGTAATTACACGGTTCAATTCTATATGCGCAGTGGAGTAAGTGACAGGAAAATGACAATGGGTAATCTTATTCAGTGGAGTGCGGCACTCGGAAAGCTGAGTCATTGTGACCTTCTGTTTAATAACAAAAGTATGATATTTCAATTTAAAATATTACATGCGTTGCGTATGAAGCACTAACACTAATAAGTCCCTCTGTGAATTCGTCTATTCATTAACATAATGAGAAAGACTACACCTGGAAATATGTTTTCGCATAAGCAAAGTAATTATCACGAATCATATGAAAATATCGGTAAATAGAGCGTAAGTCCCCCCCCCCCCCGCCCTCTCCCCCACCAGATAGTCTGACGACCTGGCCACGACAGCGGGAAGCTACTGAATGCGGAAGGCCCAAAACCGGAAGGCACCGATTAGGGGAGGCCTGTATCCAGCAGTGGACATCCAAAGGCTGATGATGATATGAATGTATCAAAAGTATGTTCTGCCACGCGTAAGCCATTGTGATATAGCACTGATGTTATGTACATTTTAAATTCGCTTGTTGAGTAAACTGAGCATTTTTTAATGACTTAGCAGAACATATAGCGTATACATATCATGTATACGGTACTCAGGAACACAGTTGTAACAATAAAAGGGAAATGTAAGTCTATTGTAACAATTTAAATTAGACTATTAAATTTAATAATAAAATAATGTAAATTTTTACTCAACATTTTTAACTTGCCATCTTCGAGTTTATATTTATTGTGCCTATAATAATAATATAATCCTTCTTAGGAGGAGTGAACACCTGCATACCTGATGTCTATTTTACAGAGCTTGAAGAAAATTCTATAAAAATATTTACTTAATCACATCCATATATTTTATATACATCGTACATACTTTAATATATCAAAATAAGAATATTTTCATAGCACCCCAAATTATAATGTATTACATCTAAATCAAACAAAGACGATGTATTTCATTCACGCTACGTTTGTTCTCTCCCAATTATGACTGTTATATCTTCATTGAGTGTCGAAGTGTTAATAGTTGCGCTGACGCTCATTATATGAGTTGGAGGCGCGATCGTAAATTTTGATCCTCAAGGCCACAGCTCCAACAAAAGAACCAAGTGTCGTTCAAACCCAAAGTCGATTTTACAAGAGGCTATCTCGGTCGCGCGTGTGGGCCCGCCGCGACATCTTGTTGAGGATAAGCTCGAATTTACGCTCATAATAATGTTCACCGTTTCATTTAATATTCACGTTTTAATGTCTAATAAATAACGCGCCTAATGGTTTTATGGTAGTAAAACAATAAGTTTCATTAACAAATACATTGTATGGGCAATAAAATTAATATAAGCATTAATATACGAACGAGTTTTTGCTGTAAATCAGAAATGTAGAGTGTTTTGAACGTTTTTAGTGTATTAATGTCGCTTATGGTGGGTTTGGTGTTCGGAAGTATGTCAATTATGTACATGTCGGCTGAGAAACAAACAGCTGTAAATTGTTACAAGGGCGTGTGTGTGTATGAAAAAAAATCGCGTCTACGACTACACAAAACTTTGAATTATGTACTAATATATTAAGTAAACCAAAAATATCATTTTTATACCGTAAAACTTACAATGCAAAAAATAAAAAAGGTAGTTTAAAATTATTTTATAAAATTACGATAAACTCATAGAATAAATGAGAGCAAGGAATATCTACGTGGCTTATCCATACAACAGGACTAATGTTCATTCTCAATAGGTCACCACTGTCCTTATGAATGGGTGGTATCGTCGGAGGCTCTTTACAACGCGTGTTTTGTCCGGAATGCTGTAACAAAAAAGCTTTAGATACACACCACGATAAAAAATCTTTCACCGATTCCAAAGTTTAACAACACCTAAATTTGAACTCTACTTCCGTCGCTATAAGGATAGAGATGTAGAGCGTAACATTCGTGTTAACGCTGACTTTACAAATAAAATGATACGACGTATGAAATCGGTCAGCAGTAGGGAGGAGTTTGTTTTAGATGCTTTATTAATTATGTCCTAATTAATTTGGAAATGGTCCATTTGACGCGTTAAAATGCTATTTTAATTAAGGCGGTCTATTCAGCGGACAGATTGGGCGGTTGATAGCAACTTAATTATAACGTAAGATCATTTAATGTGCAGATTCCTTAAAGAAAAAAGATAAAAAGACAAACGATTAACCGCGTCGAAAGTGAAATTGGACTTTGAATGTGTGAGTTGTATAACTCGTGTCTACACGTATCGGACATTTTGGGAAACGATTGATCAAAATAAAAATTAATTATATTAGTTGAACAATTACATATCTGTTGAAAAACTGCCAATATGCACGTACACTTTAACACGTGGCTATGAATCGCTCTCTCAGCATGATGTAGCATGCGTAATGCATATATCCTCTACCTAACTGCTAACGGGGAGTTAACCGTGCACAGTAATACGTAAATGGAGAGGAATTATAATTTTTTACTCTATTATTTAACATTACCACTTTTATAACCAACACCATCAGAATCATCAATTGTATTGTAGTTCCACTGCTGAACATGGTTTTCCTGTTAGAATTAGGCAGCCTTCAAACGATTTAGAGAACATCATATAGATCTCTAACATGCGCGACCTCTCAATAATGTTTTTGCTCATCTCCGCAATGAGAGATATTTATTTTTAAAATGCACAATACTTTAAAGAAAAAGGTAAAAGTCGGTATTTGAATAAAGAACTTCGGACCGGTAAGTTGAGTTCTAAACCACTAACTACTTGATAACAGCATACTTACTAAGTATCATTCATAACTAGGACGTAGAAATTAACTATAAATCTTTATTGTGCGCATGATTTGAAACGGTTGTCCATACTATTTGCCATCCTGTAAACGTATTAATCAGGTAGAATTATTTCTCATCACGCACCCTATTCCACCCCAACCCCTAATAACAATTATTGTATTGGTTCCGTTACGACATTTTTTGTGGAATCATCCTTGATTTCACACGTATGTATGTAAACCGCTATTATATTATAAAAACGGCGTGTTTGTATTCTAACTTTTTTACGATATATGTAGGATCAAGACATAATTGCATTATGATTAATGATAGCATAGACTTAGTTTAATGAAATTGCATTTACATTAAATCATTGCAAAATGATTAAATTGCATCAATACAAAATAAAACATTACTCGAACTCTACCTAAATGTTATAAAAATCCGAATGATAAATCCAGACGATGTCAGAAGCGTTAACTAGTTTTGTAATATTTGTGAACGAGGCGGTCGTCGGAGCGGCGCCGGCGCATCCGATTATTTAGGGAGTATTATGTTAAAGGCCCGAATTCCTTTTATTTGACCTACACGACATTCCCGTGAGGAATTCACTGTTTTGCAGTGGGTTGGACGCTCATTTGAAATCGTTTGTTTGTTAAGTGTTACAGATCGTCGGGCCCCGATAAGCGGCGTGGCGATCGTTGACCAATTATCGGGATTGTTAATTTTATCGATGTATATGTATGTTGTTTCTTTATTTGCGACATTGTTAATATTATTTGTTATGTTGAAGGGATTTCTGTATTATTACATTCACGCGTTGTAACCATTGATGGTTTTATGCATTATATTTTATAGGGTAACAATATTGATAAATTAGGGAAAAAAAATTGCAAGCAGTGATAGCCTAGTGGTTAAGAATTCAGCCTCTCGCTCCGGGAGGGCTGGGTTCAAATTCATGGCGCGCACCTCTTTACAAAAGTGCGTTTTAAGTTTAAATATCACATGCTAACTGTGAAGAAGAACATCGTGAGGAAACTTGCACACCTTAGAAATTAAAAAAAAATAATTCTAAGGTGTGTGAAGTCTGCCAACCCGCACTTGGCCAGCGCGGCAGACTACGGCCTTAACCCTCTCAATATGA
>DWJK01001039.1:0-18422 GCA_018248815.1 Croniades pieria auraria | reverse complement strand
TGAGACGAAGTCTGCCAAAAGCTGCAGCAGCTGCTCCAATTCTGCCGTTAACTTCGCAATCAAGGTTGCACTGCGATGTAATAGTGCTGCCCAGATATTTGAATTGGTCTACCTTCTTGAGTGAGTTGCCACCGAGTTTTATGTCAGCTGGGCCATCATTCTGTGTATCGAGAACCATCACTTCGGTTTTCTTCACACTGATCTTAAGGCCGAATCTGCGACACGACTCATCAAGCCTCGTCATAAGCTTTTGAAGACCTTCTGGAGATTCCGCAACAAAACACAAGTCATCTGCATACATCATCTCGGTAATAGTGGCATGAGACACCTTGGTGTGAGCTTTTAATCTATTTAATTTGAAGACTCCTCCGCCATCGGTACGGAAGCGTATACGGATTCCCTCCGACAAAGTTTGCAAGGTCTCCCTAACTACAACTGCAAAGTACAGGGCGAACAGAGTTGGTGCGAGCACGCAGCCTTGTTTCACGCCACAGCTTACTGGAAAGAACTCTGAATCTACGCCCTGCACACTGACACAACATCGCATGCCATCATGCAGAAGACGGACTATTCTCACAAACTTGTCAGAGCATCCAAGTTTCCTCAGCACCACCCATAAGGCTTCGCGAGGCACGCTATCAAAAGCTTTCTCTAGGTCAACAAAACAAAGATACAGAGGTTGGCCTTGTTCTCGGCTTTTCTCTTGCAGTTGGCGGATAGAGAAAATAGCTTCAGCCGTGCCTCGGTTCGGTCGGAATCCGAATTGGGATTCAGGCAGTATGTCTTCGGACAAGGGCATCAAGCGGTTAAGTAAAATTCGAGCAAAGACTTTTCCAGGAGATGTCAACAAGGAGATCCCTCTGTAGGAGTTGCAATCCGATCTATTGCCCTTATTCTTGAACAGTGGACAGACACGTGAGACCCGGAAATTATCGGGTACACGCTCCTCCTTCCACATAAGAGCAAAAAGTTTCCAGATAGATCTGTGCAACTCAGGACCGCCATACTTCAACAGTTCTCCAGGTATGTTGTCAATGCCGACCGCCTTTTCGTTCAGTTGTTGTCGAACGGCAGCAATGACCTCGCTCAGAGACAGTGGCTCATCCAGCTTATCGACTGTGGGGAGTGATGTCAATGTCTTAATGTATGCAATGTCCGCAGCACGATCGACATTGAGCAAGGTGTTAAAATGCTCTCCCCATCTATTGAGTACATCTAGCCTATTGGTGAGCAAATGTGTGCCATCAAGTGATTTCAGGGGCACCCTGGTACGAGTTGCTGTACCAACAAGTTTGCGGACTTCGCTATAAAATGAACCCAGCTGTTTAGTATCAGCGAGCCACTGCATGCGCTCGGCCTTGTCTCGCCACCACTTGTCCTTTATTCCCCGTACAAATCTCCGCAGCTCAGCACCACTACGCTTGACTTGCTCCAGTTGGTGATCATCACGATGCCGACGCAAAAGAGACCGATGCTTTTCAATGGCTTTGGTCAAAATTTCGTCATTGTCATCGTACCAGTCCTCATTCCTGCTAGGTTTGATTCCTAGTGTCTGCGAGGCGGCGACGATTAAATGAGACGAAAGCGTTTGCCAATTAGTCACACAGTCTCCCTTCTCAACGTCTATCATCGGAATCTCACTACTGACTGCCTGAGCGTAGTTCTTACGTATTTCTAGACTTTGTAATTTTTGTATGTCTAGGCGCTTAAACTTTACTCCTTGTGATCTGCGAGGAGGATACAACTGGAGTCTCATTTTGGTGATGACAAGCCGGTGGTCTGAGGAGCAAATCGCGTTAGCGTCACGCATAACACGTGTGATGTGTACTTGGGAAATATTAGTTTGCCGGACAATTACATAGTCAATCAGGTGCCAATGTTTCGACCTTGGATGCATCCACGTAGTTTTGTGCTTAGCTGGGAGTCTAAACATAGTGTTGGTAATGGCCAGTTCGAATTGGGCACATAGGGCCAGGAGAAGCTGTCCATTGCTATTCATATTCCCAACACCATGTCTTCCCAGCACCTTAGGCCAAGATTCAAAGTCACGTCCGACTCTCGCATTAAAGTCGCCCATTAGAAGTATTTGCTCTCTATGAGGTATCCTAGAGATGGCTTGCGTGACCTCTTCATAAAACTTGGCCTTGATGTCATCATCCTTGTCCATTGTTGGCGCATATACACTGATGACGTTCAGGTAATTGTCATTGTCCAGGTGTAGGCGCAGCGTGGTGACGCGGTCCGAAATATGAATAGGACACTCCTCCAGTTTGCATGCGATATTGTTTTTGACAGCAAAGCCGACACCAGACCTCCTAGGCTCACCGGACGGTGTGCCTTTCCAAAAGAAAGTGTATCCACCCCGGCGTTCCACCCTCTCTCCTTCATCAGCTAGGTGTGTCTCACTGAGAGCAGCAATATCTACACCGTAGCGTCTAAGTTCTCGAGATACTAGGGCGGTTTTACGAGGAGGGCCCAGATTGGCGTCACTGTCAAGGAGTGTGCGTACATTCCACGCTGCGAAAGTCATGTTCAGGGATTTGAAGATCTTTTTATTATTATTTTTCAGTTTTCGACCACGTTTTTAATGATGCAGAGACAGCCGCGGTTACTATCTCCGTATATGACGGGTTAAGCCTTTTTTAGGACACCTTTTCTAGTCCCTTCCCCGAATTGGGGGAAGCAGGGCCACCCTGAATAGGGCTGCTTCGTCACCAAGGGAGCTGCCGAATCACACTGTTAACCCAGTGCAGTGCAAAGCGACCATCTACCCAAGGCCGCCTACGTGCAGACATCAGACAAAGCCTAGTTGGCATCACAACCAGACCTCTCTACCTCTGTCCATCGCCGTAGGTCTTAGGAATCGGAGTCCAGAGTCAGGCCCAAATCATTTGCGCAGGAGATACTCGTATTATATTGCACAAAACAGTGTACGCGCAGACACAGGTGCACTCTTACCCTTACCTTTGCTGACAATAATAGTGATGATGATGATGTTGATGATGATGATAATGGTGATAATGGTGATGATGATGATGATAATGGTGATGATGATGATGATGATGATGATGATGATGATAATGGTGATCATGATGATGAAGAAGAAATTTACTTACCATATACCTCGAAGCGAGTTCGAAGAACCCGTAAAGTACAACCGCGTAGTGTAGTACAAGGTAGATGTTACACCACGCAGGCAGGTGGACATCGTATTTCTCTCTCTGAACAATCTGTAACAATTACGAATGCTGTTTAATACAAAGTCACTTTCCCAAATGAAATTATATTTTCATGTCTCAAAGGGACTGTGCCGTATTATCGCCTAGTTTAAGGTATGGGATGTGGTCACTTTATCGTTTTACCAGTCACCGTATAAGCAAATGGTTCTAGGTTTAAAACGACATTAATTACCTCCTTTAAATCATCTGATAATCATCAAGAAAAATAGGGGTTATGTAAAATATCCATTAAGATGTATGTACATTACGTTTGGGAATGTGTAATCCCAATTTAATGGCAAATTAATTCCCTCACAAAGAACCATAATCTGGTATTAGTTGGGAGTATTAATCAATGTCTACATTTACCGTAATGGCAAGATTTAGGGTGGGTTGAAATGTACTGGGAATATACTGGAATATATGTATATGACTATTTTTTGTTTGGTTTGGTTAACTACTTTTGGGTTGTACTTAATTTCTATGGTTTCTAATAAACTAGGATATCAAATAACCTGAAACCATACGGTTATTAGATTGTTCATTTATGTGTTTGCAAAACGAGATGAATAGTAATATTTAATTTATTAAATGTAATATGGAGTATTTTTACACGTATATTTTATTGACTGTTTCGTTGGTTTATCTATCTATGGTTGCGAGCGCCACTGCTGACTGATGTTTTTCTATGCTGAAATTACTGGTATTAATTGGATTTGTGTCTGGTCTATGGAAATAGTTTCATTCCTCATTCCATGGAACGTATGACATAACTCTTGAAACGTGGAATTACTGCACCCCCCTGCCTAATCCTCCAGAAACACAAAGGTATTATATTATATAGAACGTATATATTTGATAATTGAGGAACGTACTGCTGCATGTAATATTTAACCACGAGTACAACAGACGTTGAGTGAGCACCACATACACACTTTGAACTGCCAATTTGATTCATTGCCCCGGAGGTCGATGTGAGCTCAGTGAGAATTGAATCGGGTGCGTTTGCTACAGAAGATAAATCTGTTACGTAGCTGCAAGAATCACGTATGTACATATAGTCATTGGGATAACAAAAAGGTAAGATAAGATAGGTATTACCAATGCTTGATCCTCTAATATAGGTCCATGCCCTGTATAGAAGTGTTTGAAAGTTTTTGTGGACTAAGCACAATCTGAATGAAGTGTTTTATTTTAGTTCATATTACATTCGTCTTTTTGAAAAATTATATCGGAATGTAGCAAAAGCTAATAGTAGTTAAAAACTCTTATAAAAGGTAACATAATTTTAATGGTAATTGCGGTGAATTACTCACATCTTCTTTCAGTTCCTCAAAACCGAGACGAGGGGTTCCTGGTTCCCAGCTGGGTCCCCAAAGGATGGCCTTGATTTTGTGCTCCAAGGTTTCCAATCGACGGAATTTATCTACCACGTAGCCTGTGTAGAAACTCTGTAAAATAACATATTACATATATTAATATTGTAACCAGTTTTGTACAATTATTCATTTTATCTTTTACTTTTTTAATTTTAAAATTCTTTTTTAACTTTTTAATATCTTTTTAAATGTTTTATTTAAAACTTCTATCTTTTCTTGATCCTTCTTTGGCTTAAATTTCTACTGCCAAACATTTGGTTTTATAGAACTCAGAACAGAATAAATTTATTTTAAGCCTAGACATCTAAATACTAACCTTATTAATCTGTGAGTATAAATCATAGTTACCTGCAAGTATAGCGGATTAAAAGAAGGCTGATTGTAGATGAGTCCGTATACAATCTCCATTTTGTCAAGTTCTGGTTTAAAGGTGCCAAAGAGACGGTCCCAGATGATGAGGACACCACCGTAGTTAACATCCAGGCAGTATTTGTTGCTTCCTGTGAAATAAAAAGAAATCCGTGATAAAATTAACTGTAGTCTGGACTGTAGTAGGGTCTTGCCTACCTTAATTGAGAAAATATAACTAACAATGAGTATGGAAGAAGCACTGAGGCCTGTACGGATAATGATATTTGACATTCGGTGCTTTCTGCTTAACCCCTGACAGACCTGATACAATAATAATAACAATAACTTTAGAATAAAGAAATTTGAATTATAATATCGGACAAATATTTGAAATTTAACAATAGAGTACGCGACATATCACTTTTACGATCTTTTTCACTCGATCAAATTATTGGTATATTCGAAAGATTATCGTAAATGCCTATTAAAAATGAAATGCGTTAATTTCGCGATGGCAGTACTTTCTTTAAACAAATCATTAACAAAATCACTTGAAAAATAATTTATATTTGCCAATTTACCAAGAAACACAGTTTACCCACGGTTTATAAAATTTGTATTTTACCAAATTTAGTTCTTCTATATAAAAAACAAAATAGTTGTTCTTCATAGCGGTTCTTATATTCAATAATATTAGTATTGTTATCAATTGAGAGAGATGTTTGCTCAAAGACCTTCAAAGCTGATAGCTACCTTGTTATTTGTGTTGAAAGCGTTCAAAGAAGACTTGCAGATGTTATTTCTTTTGTACCGTCGTTTGATAGCTCTTTTATGCATTACATTTTGATGTTTATTTGCGTTATAACAAGGGTGTGAATTTGGAAAGCGTATACATACAAATTCCGTATTTTAAATTTGCATTTGCGAGCGTTGCGTTATCTAGATCGTTTAAAACTTTGAATATATTTATGTTTGTGAGATATATAGTCATTTGCGAAAATTTCAATTCTTTCTGACTGAAAAAGATAATTCTTGCTTGTTAATCTTTTGGGTTTTACATTCATATTACTTATGAGAATTGGCATATAAACTCAAGATTGAGTTTTAAATGTAACTGCAATGGTGTGTTAGATGAAACACCGATAGGTTTTTTGTTACTCGTATGTTAAGGAGTTAGTGTTATGGCCTCGTACATCTACGTTCCTTAAAATGCTTATAAGCGAAGCAATGCTTGTTTAACATATTAACTCCTAACCATTGTACCTTCTTGAGCAAACTGCAATTTCTTGCATTCTTTTTTTTTATTTTAATACAGATATACATATCTTCTCGCATTTCGTTAAACCTTGTGCATTGGTACTTTTCGAGTTATTTTTATAATTTAGTATTTATAGATGTCGTTAAAAGTAATGAGAATATCAAGCAATTTGCAAGCGATCTAAGAGTTATGTTTCGATAAATTTTATTCTTGTCTTTTATTTTTGTTTTTGTTTTTTTGAGTTTTGACTGCCTCGTTAGTCGAGTGGTTGCAAGTGCGACTGCCGATCGGGAGGTCCTGGGTTCAAATCCTAGTTCGGGTACTATTGGATTTTTCTCATTTAGAATTTCTAGTAGTGACTGGGAGTCTGGATCTGTGTCCGGTAAATGGCAATAGGCTCACCACCGACTACATGGGACGTAAACGTAACTTGTGAAACGCGGGAGTGTACTACACTCCTCTGCCTACCTCTTCGGGGATTATAGGCGTGATGTTACGTTAGGTACATACATATCTTCACGCCAAGTCCCTTACGGGGTAGGCAGAAAGCACGGAGGAGTATTTATTAATAATTCGGTTTTAAATATTACTTCGAGGCAATCAACTGCAAGTTGTTCGCCTGTTAGGTTCACGCCCTTGAGACTGAAGAATCGACAAGTTTGTCCTACTCCGTTTCTTACAGATTTAGTATATTGATGTTCTCGCGGGTATGAAAATTAATAATTTTACTGTCTGTAAACTATGACACCCGCCCAGGGAATACTTGTATGCAGGTCGCAGAAAAACGCTTTTATCGTTCGCGAAGTTTTTTTTCTACACTAAATGAATTTTTGTTAAAACATTTCGCGTCTCTCATCGACAAGGCATCTGTGACAAACTTGGAATAGAACAGATGATGAATGCACACTAAAACCTAGAGAACAATCCAATTTTCATTAAGAATCCTGAACAATGTCAAACAAGTGATTGAGCCGTTTTAGAACGTTCCATGCAAAATTTTCTTGGTGTAGAGGATCGTCAGAAACATTATTGAGCGTGAACAAAGCTTTGTTGTCGTTGGAAGTGAATACATCTTAAGTACAATTTGATTATTTCTACAATATACTAACAGTTATTATGACATTTTGGGTAACGCCGGCCCCTAATAAAAACCATCCAGGGTCACAAGTAGGTAATAAAGAAAACAACTGCCATACGTATTAGCAATCTTATACTTAACTGGTAGTTAAAATAAAACGTAACTTCATGCCTGTAACCCCCGAAGAGGTATACAGAGCATTGTAGTACACTCCCACGTTTCACCAATTACGTTTACGTGCCACAACAGAATAGCTGGTGAGCCTATTGCAATACACTGGGCATAAAGCCATACTCGGAGAAACTAGTACTCAACCCGGGATTTGAACCCAGGACCTTTAGATCAGCAGTGGCGCTTTGCAACCACTCGACCAAAGAAGCAGTCAAATAGATAAAACTATATAATTACTCACCGTGATGCACTCTATGATGGCTGGGCGTGTTGAGTACATACTCCAACGGACCAAGACTCTTGATGGACTCCGTGTGGATCCAGAACATGTAGAGGTAGCTGAACTGGTGATGCATCACGAACTGGGCTGGAGGGATCATCAGTGCCAAGGGAAGGTAGAAGACCTAAGGCATTAGAAAATACCTTTTAGGTGTTGTTTGTATATAAAAAAGCCATGCGATCCTTTTACAACGACCGTACCGTAATGGACCATTGTTAAATTATGGAAATTCTTTTTTTTAATATTAACAGAAAGACCTTCGAAGTTGCAAGTGTTCTAGAAGTTTCAGTAGAAAGGAGCTATATCTATGTACTGTTTCCTTTGTGTCATGATTGTATATTGTTTAGTTTTGCGCAACGTGCAAGTAAAAATTCATCAAAATGATTGATCTTTGTTGAACTTTAGGAGAAAAAGGGCAAAATTGTAAATATTTATTCCTTCAAGTTCAATTTAAGCATTTGTATCGAAATACTATTCATATTTACTCATACATATGAAAAACAATTGGCTCTGACAAGATAATATAGAACAAAAGATATAAATGGTTTATTCCGATAACCACTACTCATATTGTTATATCGTCACACCGGGGCATTTACGGGGTAGGCAGAGAGCATATATCTCAATACTTACAGACCTGACATGCTTCTATGTACATACACCGTTATATACACGCACATGTTTACTTATGTATGAATGTATATACTCCTTAAGCGTGATAAAAGGGAACAAATTGATAAAAGTTCCGCTGTATAGCGAGATATCCGCGGAGATATCATCCTCGTTCGGGGAATGATAGATACCAGTTATCTTCATCGGAAACTTTCATGCAAGAATTTCTCACGAAGAAGTTTTGATAGCGATGTTTACTATTTTTTAACGATATATTGTTACACTTATCGTAATCGTGAATCGTGTCTATGTGAAATGATTGAGGTGTGTTACTAAATATCACATGGAGTTATATAGATATTATTCTGTCTAGACTATCAAAAATTAATAATCTGAAGGTTTAGTGACGTCTTTCACGGGATGTACTCTTCTCAATCTGAAAGGAAAACCTTTGTCCAAGGGTGGTGATGAAATGATTGATGATGGTTAAAGAAATCAAACGTAAGTAAAAATAAGAAATGTTTAAGGAAAAGTATATTTTATGATTTGTAATTTTTAGTATTTGCACAGACGGTAAACCAACTTAGGTGTTTCTGCGCGGCAATCGGTTCCTACATATATATGTATATTTAAATGAATTAAATAAAAATAGAAAGTAATTCCCGCTTTATTAAAGCATTTCCCGTGCATCATTTGTACTATGGTGTCAAATAAACGGTAAATCCCATCGAATGATGGCTTAAATCCGTTCAGAATGATGCTTACCTAAATTTATAACATTGCCTACTAAATCAGCTGAGAAGACTTACAATCTTTCACAGACATACATGTGACTAGATGATATTTAGATTGGTCGTAACAGAAAATATAGTTGTTTTTCCTACTTTTTCCTTTTATAAAAGTCACTTTTCCGCCCTAAATATCTTGTCTCCAGAGAGAGATACACTTCAGAGGAAGGTCAGCAATTGTCGTATGGTTAATAAATACATAGTTTTATCTCCTCACGCAACGTTCTGAATATTCTTTTATCATTAAAAATCCCGGATCAGGTACTATTGAATCTTTCTAATTTAGAATCTTTAGTAATGACTCGGAGTCTGGAATTGTGCCCGGTGTATGGCAATAGGCTCACCACCTATTTATTCGTTAACCAGTTACGGACTTAACCGTAAATGGTGAAACGTGGGAGTGTACTACACTCGTCTGCCTACCTCTTCGGGGATTACAGACGTGATGTTACGTTTTACGTATTAAAATATCGATCCGTACCTGTGTGTATTCCTTAACATATTTGGCACATTAACGACTAATCCAATAGCCCCGCAGAATGTCTCGGATCTGATTTATGATAAGGCAAATACCTGCTATTATGAATTTAGTACTTAATTTTCAAATAGAAACGTAAGTCAACATATTTATTTTATCTTATTTACGCAAGGAATGTCGCGTTATTGTCACAATTCTATTGTTCGCGACTTGTTCACGAAGAGGAGTTTATTTAACTTTTGACTTACGAAGCGTTAATATGTACAAAGGCATATCTTATCAGTTGTTGTATTATTGTCGAGTGAGGTGAATGAGGTAATGTTAGCGCCGGTTAATTTATGAAACTCTAAAGCCGGTCAAGTGCAAGTGGCACTTTCGAAAACAAGGTCCGATTACGCCTATTGCGCATTTCGAAATGTGTCTGTGTGTGGTGTCTAAAAGCAATTAATGATATACAGATAACAGGACAAACAATTTATTTTCAATTTCAAACGATGATAAGAACGATTAGAAGAAGTCAAAACGAGCCACCTCTAAAAATGAGAGTTAAAAATAAGACGTGCAGGAACCTTGGCAAGGTTTTCTTTTAGCGTTATGGCACAATATACTTTTTTTGTCTGGTTTACACAAAAGGGTTAGAAGAGGAGTGTAGTACACTTCCATGATCCACTTGTTAAATTCTACGTCCTACCACGGAATAGGGTGTAAACCCATTGTTATATACTGGGCACAAATCCAGACTCCGACTCACTATTAGAAATTTCACAATAGAAACATCCGACAGTACCCGACACGGGAATCGAACCTGAAACCTCACGATCAGCAGTCGCGCTTGCAACCACTCAACAAAAGAGACAGTAATATACGTAATCTGAAATATACAAATTGCTTAAAGTAAGATTCGAACCCCCTGATTGGGAGGCTGAAACCTCAACCACTAAGCTATTACTTTGAGTTAAATAAATGTGAAATACTCACGAATCCACACCACCCTTGTAGTATGGACTGCCTGATGCCGACTCCCATGTTGAAGTCTTCTGATGTGTGGTGGACTTGATGCTGGGCCCACAGTATATGGACCTCTGAACGATAACAAATGGATTGTTATGTAAATTGTGTTTTGTAAATATTTCTGTTAAATTTCTAAGGTGTGTGAAGTCCGCCAACCTGCACGTGGCCAACGCGGCGCACTATGGCCTCTACCCTCTCAATATGAGAGAAGATCCATATTCCAACAGTGGAATGATAAATGGGTTGATTATTATTAATACTTTATTTATAAATATTGCTAATTTATTGTTTATTTATGACATGTTTATTACACAACGTACGTACATATGTCAAGTGTTCATAATACTACACAATAAAAACGACATATTTTATTTGTTTATCATTTAATTGTATTTTTTTTAATGACGATAATAGATTCGTCCTTTTTGGTAAATACATATAAAAATCTTCATAAGAAAACCTTTACGGGGTAGGCAGAGTGCTTCCGTTAATTTTTGATAAACGACAGTACACATACGTATCTTTTATTACAGAGTAAAATAACCAGGGATCAGCAAGAGATTTAGGAAATTGCTCAACTCACCGTGACAGGCTCTATGCATCCAGTAGTAGCAGAAGTCGACTCCTAAGGCAGCAGCGTACCAGGTCATAGGGTTGTCCCAGGGCAGTTCCACCAGCCTATAGTGCGCGTAGATCCACGTGTACAGGTAGGATTCAGCACCTCGCCATATTAACCTAGGAAATAAACAAAGATGATGAGTATTTTTTTTAACCCAAATCGTAGCAGTACTATAGAAAAGTTCTTTGTACGCCTTCCTTAAAAAGTCAGGTCTGAAAAAGGAGCTTATTCAAAATTTAAAAATTCAATACTTCCTCTGTACCTTTGGCCTTTCATCATTTAGAATATACATAGGTTCTCTAGTAAGATAACTTAAGTGCATACATAGATCCATACATATCTTTACGCCAAGTTTCTTAAGGGGTAGGCAGAGAGACGAAGTCCTATATATCCCTATCCTTGCAAACCTGCCGTGCTTCTCCCACATTCATCAATATCTTCATATGTACATGCACGCTGGTTCCGGAGACTTCTAACTTAACTAAATTATTTTATGAGGTTGCAGTAACCATATGCCATCAGCTCAATCCATGTTAAGGTTAGTTTGATAAGTCTCATATCCCAATAGGGATTATGATAATAACATAATATTATGAACACATATATTCGTTGGCGCCTCGACCTACTCATTTATCTTGATAATAAGCGTCAGATAGATAGATGATGACAGCTCGTTTACTTTAGTATTTTCTATCTACAGATACTTTTTCCAACATCTCTAATCGTGTTTGAGATAGTTAATTGTGTCGGGCTTTACGTAACATGCCTGTAATTCCCGAAGGGATAGGCAAAGAAGTGTAATACACTCCCACGTTTCACCAGTTACGTTTTCGTCCCATGGAATAGGTGGCGAGCCTATTGCCATACATTGCCACAACTAGAAATTCTAAATTAGAAAAATCCAATTAGTACCCGAACCGGGATTTGTACCCAAGACCTCCTGATCGGCAGTCGCGCTTGCAACCACTCGACCAACGAGGCTTTACTTTACAGAATACTGTTCTATTTATATTACATTATATTAAATAATAATAACTATTTTATTATTACTGAGGTTCACTGGTTCAGTCAACTTAACACTGTGAACGCTGAGTCAAATATATTTCTTGTCGTTCACGTAACAGCCAGTGTTCGAAGGGTTAATAATGAGAAAAATCAGTCGAGAACGAAAGCGATATCTCAATAATAAACCGGTTATGATATATTTAATAAAACATTATCCTCACGCTCTCCCAGACCTCATTAATATGAGGCCTTATTAATATGGAACAGTAGTTCAAGAACATTCGAGTGTTGTTTATGCGTCTATTGACTTTATGCCATTTAGTTCACGTGTTGTTATATTTTATGAATCTTAATCATCTTGACTGGGCCTAGAGGAAGTTTATTAATAGATAAACAAATGTCTTGGGACATCACACGCGGCCATCTGATCCCAAAGTAAGTATCCAGATACCTTGTGTTACGGTAACCAGAGGGCTAATGAACTATACACACAAACACACGCGCACTAACATCCACACACACATATATATGTACATACATATATACGTATATAAATATTTTCTTACAGCCAGACGAAGAATAAATATCTGCGCTTATCACACAAATATTTTTTCTGGGTGGGAATCAAACCCAAGACCCTCGATGTAGCAGTCATTTTCAGCAGTCAACAATCATGAATTTATGAACATGAATGTTTAATGACACTGAAATGAAATTATATTTTGTCTTGAATTGTTTTTGAAAAGTAATTTTATCGTGAGTATATAAAAAAACTTGTTTATGTATGCTTGTAATAACACTTATTTTGTTCATGAATGTTTAATGAGACTGAAATGTAATTTTCTTTTGTATCTTTATGTATATATATTTTTCTAATTGACCTATGCTGTTGACCCTAATGGCCTCTACAGGGTTACCGAGTTTGGTGACGAGCCCGAGTGGCACCGCCTGCAGTTTGGGGAGAGAACAAGGGGTAGAAGTGAGGTCCAGCACGGGCTGTATCTGTATCTTTATATTGTTTGGAATGTCGTTTTATATTTGTAATTTGCTATCTTAAGAATATTGTTCGTGTCCGTTCATCGGTAGTAAATTTCTAACTGTGACTCATTTTAACAATATTAAAATATACTATCAATTTTGTACAATACTCTGATACAGTTTTAAACAAATGACATAAAATAAGCGACACAATAAATACAATGCTCTCTGTGTACCCCGTAAGAGGTCTGGCGTTAGGGTATGATTACAGTAATAATCATCAAAACTTGTTAGCGTAATATTTAGCATCAGGGTTATTTTGTATGACATACGAAAAATATAATTGAAGTCCTCACCTTCCGCACTCCTGGAAGACACCGTGTGATATGCTGGTAATACCGTCATTCAGTCGGATTCCTCTCTTGCCCTTCAATCTCAACACTATGTGTTCCACCAACATGAATATCAGGAAGTACGGGTACGACTGTAACACGAGATAATAAGATTAAAGTGTTTAAAAGATTCAAAAAACTTCAGGCGTGAAGTGTTTATTTTATTTTCATTAGGGAATCAATCAACCATTTTAAATGTAACATCACACCTGTAATCATCGAAGGGGTAGGCAGAGGAGTGTGGTACACTCCCACGTTTCACCAGTTACGTTTACGTCCCATGGAATAGGTGGTGAGTCTATTGCCATACACCGGGCACGAGCCCACTACATTTTACATTTGTGATATAACTTATATTAACAACATATAAATCAGAACAGTTTCCACTAAAAGCTATCACGGAAAATTAAATCTAACGAGAAAATAATTGTGTTATGAACAAATATGATGTTAATAAATAACACTTAAAACCAATACAAAATATTAAGTAAATTTAAAATTTAACAGGCTTTGTTACAACAAAGGCTTTATTCACAATTACTCGTAGTCACCGTACACTCCTCTTATAAGGACCAATCGCACTCATAAAGGGTCGACTTTGAAGATATTTATTATATTTATTTATATTTTTGTAATATCTCATTTCTCATTTTTTTATTTATTTTACTTTGAAAAGAAAACAATAAAAATAATAAATAATTACGTGAAGTGTCTACGAGAGCATTGCCACGGCGTTCTCAGTTGTCAGCAATGTGATATTTTAAATTGAAGCGTCGTTTGAATAAATATGTATAATATGTGTATGTCTAAGGTGTGTACAATGTATACAATAGAACTAAGTTGCGTTACGTGAATACATTACATTTACAGAAAACTTCTTTACTGAACCGTCGGCTATAAATAGACCGTGCAGTGGCCTATGTAATTATTAATTATAATTTCGCTAAGCAATGAAAGCACTTTGGTGTACATGTTCGAGATTGGTCTACCGCTGCGAATACGACGCAAGTTGTTTCATTAGGTTCTTTGTTTACTCAAACCTTGCTTACGTTGCGCATAATACAATGTTGCTGGGTTATTTTCTTTCATAATATTCAATTCCAAGTATGTATATATGTGCAGTTGTCAAGCTGTATTAAGCACATAGTAGAAATCTTTCATAACAAAGTTCATATCGATTGCGTTTCGGGTAATTGAGATCACATGAACCGAATATACAATAGGGAATAGCTATATTGGCTCAATATTCCACAACAAGATGCAATTGTTATTCTTATATCATCACGCCAAGTCCTTTACGAGGTAGGATAGGAGAACAGAGAGTCATGTCTCTATCCTTACAGACCTGACGCGCGTCCTCTACGAGTATACTGTGTCACCAAATGTATGAACTAATTAAAAATAAACTTCAACAGGTATACACAATTGCTTGTTTGTATAATTATTAATTCATTTATTCATGACAATATTTACATAAATTATTAGTGTCAATTTGGGAACATTAAGTACGAATTACGGAGGGTGGAAATTGCTCGTTCCAGAAAAGAATTTTCGTAACCGTTAAATTAATGATCATTGGACAAAAAAATGAATAGAGTAGATGAACGAAGTAAATGTTAAAATATAAAAAAGTGCTATTATACATTTTATGCCATAACGACAAAACTCGTTTTAATTTTAATACGATTATTTGAAAATTTTTGTGCTACTGCCTTGTCTGTCGATAATTGGAGTGATACAGTTTCTTTAATATTGGTGCTCATATTTGTACTGCAGAACAAGTGTATCGGCGTCTATAATAATGATTGTATGTTAATAGTAATACAGAGCTTACACGTTAAGCTTTCATCCATTCATCTATTCATTCATATATTCATTCATCAACCCATCCATTAGCCTTTGGACATTTATTGCTGGAGATATGCTTTCCCTAAAATGACACTACTTCGCCCTGCTATGTTATTTCTTAATTGTTTGCCTTATGTTTTCCTAAAGTTATGCGAACATACGGATATACAGCAACCTGTGCTCCTTTTATGTGGCCTCCATTCAATCATCTTTATCAACATCGGTTTTTCGAACCCCTAAATCATTAAAGCCTTTTAAATAAAATTTATGAATAATTAATATACAATAAGATTTTGTTTTGCTTTTCTAAGTGCTTCCTGCAATTTTTGTTTCAAATATTTTATAGATTCTATTAATTGAATTAATGTTACGATACTACTTCCATTATGTGTTCTTTGGAATGACGTCAAACCTTAGTGTCTCTGGAAGAGGATTGAGAGGTGTAAGACCTCAGCCAGGAGTTATTTCTTCACTGCAAGATAAAGTCGTGAAGCACACACTCTCTCTGGGCTAAGGACTGTCTCATATTTGAAAAGAACCTCAATCTAAAAATCTGATTTCTAGAATCGTAACGAAATAACCAGATAATTGTTTTAAGTAATAGTAGTAACATGTTTATCTTTTTATCATTCTTCGAATACATTAGAAGTAGGAAGACAAAATAATAAAAGGCTACAAAATATATATTTTTCACAATACTGGTGAACAAAGTGCTTTAATATTAAAACCTAATTATTGCAACCTTTTAATAAACAATAAATTATTAATTAATTTTAATTCAATTAATATTAATTTAGTAAATAATAATTACAATCTTTTATTAAGATGTAAATATGAATCATCATTTCAAGCTGTCAAGTGATATTGTACTCTAACCTCAAAAATCATACAAATTGGGCCGTAACACACACCTGGAACGTGTCGAGTTACGTTCGGTTACCGCGACGTTGTATACCTAGTGAATGTTCGAGCACGCGTCTCAAGTTACAGTGGTTGCGCAATCGTTGGCTCATGTTATAATATAGCGACTAGGTTGTTATCTTGAAATGAGTCGATCACGAAATTTGACATTTGCGAGTTGACATTGAAATATTAATAAATATTTTGTTGGGTACGATATTATTCGTTGGCACTACCTACTCTTTGGTTCTACCTATCTCGACGTAAATTTTTTCCCGATTCTTATAATTTGGAATTATTCAAGATAAGAGTGAATAGGCTATTTCAAGGCGAGCGTGCTACATCCCAGGCTGCATCTCGCTTTCTATTAGGTGAGATTGCAGAAAAAAGTGAGCCTATTTCTAAATAAAAGAATCTCGTACCTGATACTACTTTGATTCACCTATTTTCGAGATTGCTTTGTTGGTTGGGATGGACAGAATCAATGAGACATTCGTAAATTACTGGCTAGTGGCTCAACTTTTGACATTTTTTGGTACACATACGGTTGATAACTGGCAAATTTTCGAAAACTATAAACCTTGATTTATTTACTGATTTTCTTTACCGTAAAAGGCATACTCCTCATATCTTTCTGTATATACACATTTATTTTTCAAACTACTTTGACCGAGTGAAATGTGAAAAAATTGCTACGTAGGTAAGTAATTTACGATAACAGTTTTGTTATAACAATAAAACATAAAGTACGAGTACGCCAGTACGCTTCGTATTCATTTAACAACTTTATAAACATTCCGTTCAGATAATGAATATTAATTAAAACATACATACATATGTGCACGATTAAGAAATATTCGTGTCATTATCGCTGCCCCCTGTTGACTGTGATAGATTCGCAATACGCGAGTAATAGATCGTGGTTAATAACCTCGAATTAATTAAGGCCGGTCGCACACTGGACTCGACTACAGCGCCTCTGTTTTTTTCCACGACTTAATCGTCATATCGATTATTGTGTCCATATGCCACCTAGAGGTCAGTTCTCGATGCGGCATAATCATAAAATCGACGTGGAATATTTATAAAATAAAATAAAATAAATAAAATGATAATGTTTTATTGATTTAACATAGTCAATTACGTGAAATATTAATTTGATTATTTATTTTTGAATTTGAATTTGAATTTTTAATTTGAATTTTATTGTGTTTAAATGTCGTCATAATATTTTGTTTTTTATTATTATTATTGTATTATTACGCCAGGAAACGAAATCTTAATTAAGTCGGAGTCTTTACGATTTGATTTTGTTTTGTTAGAGCCAAAAAAGATCTGTAATAAAACGTGATAAAAAATTTGATTAGGTCTGTCTTCATTGTGAGTATCAGGGATTGAATATCAGGGATTGAGATTGTAAACCTTGTTAAAATTGTAATGGTCAAATTCCGTGCAGTATACATAACAAATGGCAATTATTAATGCATTTGGTATATTGAAAGTGGTTCGCTAATTCTCATGAGTTTTTACTTCTTCTGATGGCTGAGAATTGTATAAATGCTTACTTCAGAAACGTTTTCCACTAACCCCTGACCTTGACCACTGACATAATTGACCAGTTGATCAAAATTTGTGAGTACCTACCCGTATGACATTAAAATGCTGCCGTCAAAACTAAATAAAGTATACGTCATTATCCTTTCTAAAATGTCATAAGCTTTGTAAACAAATGTATTGCAATTTTTTGCTCCCCAACAATAATTGTAATACAAGGAAAAAGCGTAAAGGTTTGTAACAGTGATACGTAACTCTTAAAGTTGTACGCAGTGTTTATTATGCAGAGATAAACAAACAGCCTTGACAACTTTATTTTATTCATACATCTGCACATGGAACGAGAATTCAACATTCATAAATTAGAATCGGAATAAATTGTCGTGAAAAAATATTTAGAGCATGACTCGACTCGAGACTTTATGTTCATCATCATCATCATCATCATCAGCCTGCTCCCGTCCACTGCTGGACATAGGCCTCTCCAATGGCACGCCACTGA